>JAQGBW010000746.1:0-34728 GCA_034698625.1 Julus scanicus | reverse complement strand
GTAATTCCGAGTATGTAAACTTTATTAAACTGAACTTATGTTACTCAAGCTTCGATTCAGAGTGAATTTCTACAGGTCCAACATACGTTTGCTAATGCCAACCAATACCCAACATTGGCCCAACGTTAAGTGTTACTTGGGAAATTAATTGTTTAACCCAATTTCATAAAAAATAAATATTTCTGTAATATTAAACACTTCGCCATTTTCCACCATTTTACTGTCTAATATTTCTAACTGCTTGTTCTCCGAGGCTTAATCTATTGTGGATAGTTAGTAAACAATAATACTAAACAGTCGATGTGAAATTTGTTTGTATACACAGGTCTACTTTTCAACTTTCTGAGAAAATAGTTTGGGAGAGGGAAGCACTTGTAAAACAGTTGCACTTGTTGAGGTATTCTAATATATAATACATACATATAATTTGTACTATTTTGAGGCAGGACCATCAATTATACGGCTAATTCATTGAAATATTTATTTCCAGGTCAATCAATCAAAGATTGCAGGATGAAAATGATGAGCTTGGTGATAATCTACTGCAAATGGTAAATGTCAAGTTTTGCATTTTGTTAATTCGTTTCACATCTGCTGGACATTATTGTTTGCTGTAGTATATAAATCTGAAAAATTATTCAAAGTACGTTATATATTCCCCAGAAAATATGGTTTTTAAATTTGAGCGTTAAAAACGTTGATATTAAAGGCACGAAAAGATTAAATTTTAACAACTATGTTACATGAATGGTGTTTCATACAGCTCGTGTTTTATTTTGTGTGATGTAGGAACCGCCGAAGCAGCTGCCACACAGAATACTGTCAAAGCGAGGAAGTGTCATGTCAGATTATTTTGGCACTGCAGAAAGGTAAAAAAGACCCATATACATGCACATTTAAGGCAGTTATTTAAGGCTCCATGAAGCTTTGCGAACTAATTGTGGTTGAATCTAGAAATTTTGACAGATTTAAATGCAATCATGTAAACATAATTTCGGTAGATATATTTCTGGAAGGCAAATATGAAGGAAAATATATTTGAAAGGAAATTGAAATCGAAATTAATTCACAAAGTGATGTACTTCAGCAGTTTTTGTCAACCTTTTTCAGCTCACGTACGGCACACGAGAGGTTTTCCCTCATTTTCTTAATGAAATATGCAAAAATCACGTCTTTAATAAAATAGTATATAGCGGCTCGAGGATAACCGTTTCTAAATTATTCTATATGCAATTAAACAGAGAAATTTAGACAAATTAGTATACAGAGAGTGTTTTTGAACCTAGTTCCCACAAACTTCCGTAACACACCTGTAGACCATTTATGACATACCGTTTGAAAACCTCGGTACTATACAATGTAGGTTTGGCATTATTAAACTATATAAAAAATGGTTTTTTTTTCTTATATGCTATCATTGTTTTTCGACTTAATGTTCTAAAACACGCTTTAAAACAAATGTTTGGGTAAATATTGGGACAATTTTATAACCATAACATAAGGCAGATTAGTTGCAGTTAACTAGGTTTTTTCATGTGTTAATAATACTAGCAAATGCTAGGTCTATCCATTGTGTCCTTTGTCCAAATAGAACTAAGTTTGGTATAAAGCCTCAAATGAGACACCGAACAATTAAAAAGCACACAAATGGCAAAAACCAGAATATTGGAATGTCCAATATCCTTTAGGACCTAATCCTCAAACAAAGGTGATTAACAGACAGAATGTTCTGGAAACTTTTGAGACCCAATTAGGCAAATGCTAATTAGGTCAAACTAACGTAAAACTCACCCATTGACGTCAAAAACAAAACAGTCAACCTCAAATTCCAGTGGTCGACTTAGATCACATGGTATCCCTTCAAAACATATATAAACGGTTCCAAAACTTTAGTTAGACAGAGAGAGAAGGAGAGATAGCCAAATACTATCCTCCTATGCGTATCTGGACAATTCTTCGCCGGACGTCCGGCGAAGAATTGTATGGCAAATCGAAGATATCGAAGATATCAGCTTTTTCATCAGATTTTCAATTCGCATAGATTGCGTTAGGTTAAGTTAGGTTTTGCATCTTGTATTTAATATCTGCGAATGATTGTGCGGCGAAGAATTGCATGGCGAAGAATTGTCCTATGCGAAGAATAGAATACCAGACTTATCCACCATTGCAACTCTTGCCTAAATTGCTCAAAAAGGATGAACCATTTGTTTTCACTGATGCCTGCAAACAGGCCATGGACAAACTGAAACACCATCTCTGTACAGCGCCAATCCTATCTTAACCTGACTTCGACAAGAGTTTCCATCTCTATACGGAAACAAGCAATAAAACCATGGGAGCAGTACTTTGACAAGGTGATGGAGATGACTTTCGAGTGATCGAACATTCCTCGAAGTCCTTCAACTCAGCTCAAACGAACTATTCTCCAACTAAGAAAGAAGCCTTAGCAGTAACCTTGGCAGAACAAAGATTCTGAAGTAATGTGGAGGTGTTGACCTTTGTCGTTCATACCGACCATGCTTCCCTGAGACAGATCATCAAAACTAAGGAACCCAAGCGCAGAGTAGCTAACTGGCTAATGAAAATCCAGCAGTTCGTCTTTGATAAAAATACATCCCTGGAGACTTGAACAATTTAGCAGATTTGCTATCATGTATCTCAGGCCAATCAGATTCTGTGGTACTCATCCACTATTTTCTGGTCGATGAACAGCCAATCACAGCTGAAGAGTTTTGTGAAATGCAACACTTAGACCAACAGTGCAATCACATCATCCAAGCCATAGAAGCTGAGGATTACCCAAGTGACACTGAAGGTCGAACTTTTACCAACAGAGGATACTCCCTGGCTAATGGAGTCCTCTATAGGATCATGGATCCCTCACTAGATGAGGATCCCAAGCTAATGGTTCCAGCTATCTTACAGCAAAGAGTCCTAAAATGGAACCAATGATGCACCTGAAGCAGGGTATCCTGGCATAAATTGCACCATTAGTAGAATATCCAAATGGTACTCCTGGCCTGGACTCAGGCAGCAAGCACGAACATATGTTCTACAGTGCACGGAGTGTTAAAGGCATAAGTCCATGTACACTGCAGACAAGACTCCAGTTTCTTCACCTCCTATACCTCCTAGGTTCGATACCCTAGCGATCGACCTAATGTGTCCTTACCCAGTCACGAATGCTGGAAGTAAATACATCTTCTCAGCATGTGACATCGCTACCGGATGGGTCAAACTTTTCCAATCTGTGACTCGAAAGCCGAGACAATATCTAGAACTTTAATCGAAGAGATCTGTCTTCGATTTACAACTCCAAAATTTGTCTGATGTGACAATGGTCCCCAGTTTGTTTTGTTAATTTTGAAACAAACAGCAAAGGCTATGGGATTCAAGCTGCAAAACATTGCACATTACCATCCCCAAGCCAACCCTGTGGAAAGGAAACACAGGGATGTGAAAGTCAAACTTTCCATAGCTGTGGAAAACTTCCACAATAAATGAGATGAGCATCTCGCAACAGTAAGATGGGATATAAGCTCAAGCCCAAGCTCAGTGACCGGAGAAAGTGCCTTCTTCCAAACCTTTGGTCTGCTACCCCAAACCAAAAGGGTAGGAAAAAGTGCGGTAGACCCGCCAAAACTAATTTCAAGATACCTAAAAAAAGTCTAGTAAAAGCAAGTACAAACGTAAGTACGTGTACTAGGTCAGGGCGAGTTTCTTAGCAACCTGACAGTCAATAATATCATTATACAGCATGGTCCCACGAAATGGGATTATTAGTTGACGAATATAGTTCGGACTTAATCACCACAGTATGGCTATTTACTGAGGCTTATGTCTACCAGCAAGACCTCATAGATTTAAATAAAAAGGACTATGTTCAAAGATGTCTAACAATCTCATATTTTAGAGATATCAAGAAACTTGATCAAGAAAGTTCTAACAAGGACAATATAGAATGCACAACGACGTTCAAAGTTTGCCGAGCAGCAAACTATTTGTTAGAAAAGGTTTGGGATCCTTCCATGGCACACAAGTTTGTAAACGTAATCAGTCCAAACTTTTATAACAACACCAAAGTCAAACAGATATGAAACTGCTATATGAATACGTTGGCCTAGTTCGAACTTCAAACCAGGAAGCAATTTACATGCTTCGAATAATGGTCCCATCCCATTCAACAGCTGCCTGCACTTCTGCCAATTTGAATTTCAAAGTTCAAATGGACGGGACCCTAAGCGTCACTAATGAACCGACCAATAGGTCACTATTCAATTGAGCAGCATGCCCACTGACCTCCTAGCTTATTTAAGCGCCTGTGAACTTCGACTATTTCTCTCGTCTTCCACGTTTCTTTCAAGCACGTGTTTTCAATGATCGAGATTTCCAGAGTTTTCATAGTTCTTCCAAGTGTCATGGCTGACCAGTCTTCAAACCTAAACCAACTATTAGCTAATAGTCGTGAGATAATCAAAATCCACCCTTCGGCGGTTCTTGACGCAGTGCGTCACTGTACAATCACTGGCTTGTACAATGCTGACACCATCACGGCCCTATTATTGCCATGTGTCCAAGATCCTCCATCACGTTACTGGTGACAACCGCCTAATGCGACCATTGGGTACGCAAAACTTATGGAGGCGTACGTAGCAGCTGACTAGAGCAGACACCAAAATTACAACTCTCCAAAGTGAGTTGACCGCTTGAAAATCCATTGGAGTCAAATTCGGCAGAAGCATAAACAGGCAACCGGACGGATCCAACAACTCGTGGATCAAGCTGCCAGACTTCGACAATCCACTGAAGCCGAGCGCCCAATCTGCGTCCTCAAAGACCACCAACTGGTGGTTCAGATCACTGCTAGTGATCAGCAAGCCGTTGAGAACGTGCTTGAATGCAACATTTCACCACAAGAAGCTCGTCAAATCACCAGCCAACTGCCACCGCCAAGTCCGTCGATCGCAGCCAACAGCAGATCTTATTGCCGAACATATCGCCCAACTTACATCTACGCCTTCAATGTCCTATAGATCGCCTCAACCAACTTCTCAAAAGGCTCTGGCGCTTCGTAAGACCCTGTTAAGAGCTACAAAAAAGCCCAAAAAGTCTGCTCCAGCTACCGTTCAGCATTTGGCACCTAAACAGTCCAAACCTGATCAGTCCAAACTAATTCAGTTCAAACTCGACACATCAACTTCAGCAACCGCTGATGACTCGACAATGGTCGAAACATCCACTGCATCAACGGGAAAAGAAAAATGTCTCCTTCTCCGCAACCTGCACCATCCTTGTGTCTAGATGCCCCGGCCAGTATTCAAAATACCAAGGAAGATTGCATCCGCCATAGTGGCCAAAACAACGAAACGCACCCATACAGTGTCCAGCAATATCGTCAAAAAGGTGACTAAAACTCCAATGAAGGCCGTGTGAACAGCTGATCAGAAGATAGCAGCACACACCCGTTCTAGGAAATTCACCAACTGAACAGGACGCACTTGGACTCACTTCTCGAAGTTCACCGGAGAACCATTTATTCTCAGGCAATTCTTTATGAGCCTGCCCAGAACCTGGATGAAGGTTCCACTGCCATGAAGCAGTACAATGCCAAAATTGCGCGCCTACGGGCTAAGATTATCACGTCCAGGTTTGTTCATTTACAAGTTGGAGATCGTGATTAAAAAGCCTGGGTCAAATTGGCGAAGTTTCCAAAGCCACAGACAGAATGTACTGGAAACTTTGAGACCCAATTAGGCAAATGCTAATCAGGTCAAACTAACATAAAACTCACTCATTGACGTCACAAACGAAACAGTCAACCTTTAATGCTAGTGGTCGACTTAAATCACATGGGTTTCCTTCAAAACATATATAAAGGCTCCCAAACTTTTGATAGACAGAGAAAGGAGGAGAGATAGCCATACTATCTCCCCATGTTGTTCTAGGCCACAGAGCTTGTTCCTGTTAAACCTAGGATAACTTAATTGTCATTGTCTTTGCAATAAAGAATACTAAAGAACCAAAACCAACGAATGGACTCTCTTTTTACTTCCAGTTAAGTTTACACCTTTATACAAGACTTACAGTATAAGTCCTTATCTTATCACTCTCCGTGGCGTACTTCCCTCATGCTACCTCCTACGTACAGTTTCAAAGCAGTTCGGCCTTAAGAAAGCTGAACTCCGATATCTTCGACCTTATTCAACATTCTGTCAAACTTCGGTCTTCCTTTGCGCTTCTCAAGCGAAGGTGTAAAAACAATAGGACTCACAATAAGTAGTCACCTCAGTAGATCTTTTACATTTCACCTATGCATTGATGTATTTGCAACTAGCCATCAATGCCCTTCTATATTTTCTTAGAAAGATTTTAACTGATGAATAGTTTTCGTTTTTCTAAATGGCATATCACACTGAACGCTACTCTATAAAGGTCAAGACATGCATGTCGTAATATGAAATACTAAATTTTTACCAAATTTTGAAGCGTAGGCAAAAACAATTGTCTCTATACAGCTTTCTAGAAAAAAGAAAAAAGATGATGATGAATCACGCTCCTTTACAATTTATATGGATTTTTCTTTGTTACCCAACGTTTTTTTAGTATTTCTTTTTGAAAATTTTAATTTTTGAGTATTTTTTTTCGGAATGGAACACATTATTGTATTTTACATCAATTTATATGGTAAAACGAAATATGGTAGAACGAATTATGCAAGGTTCCACTGAATTTTACAGATTCACCAAAATAGTAGTATTATGCCTGGTTCACAATGCATCGCCCGACGTCTTTTTCTGACCGTCACTCGATCTGCGCATGCGTGCCGACCTGCGTGTTGACACGTTTATGACGAATTGCGCCAGGTGGAAAGACGTCGAAAAAGTTTGAAAAGATTCATACTTTTGACGTCTTTGACGGTCAAGCAATTAAAAATTTGTACCACGTGATAGATGGCGCATGCGCCATAGAAAATTGAAGTGCCACCTAGCGACAGATATTTTGGGGGCTATGGCTGATCTTATGGTGCTTTACCTAGTAGGCGTTTGGACGTCGGTCGGTCCATTGTGAACCAGATTTCAACCGCCCTAAAAACATGTGACGTTTTTCTTCTAAAAATTACGCTCCACCTTGACTGGCGGACGACGTCGGGCGATGCATTGTGAACCAGGCATTACTATGTCAGTAATAGACTATAATTAAAGTAAACTCATTTAAATCATAGGCGAAAATTTCAAGAATAAAATTACACCATATTTGCAGAGTGTTTCAAATTTTTCACTATGTAAATTTCCATCAGTTAATTACAATCTTTTCTAAGTCGTATTTCGAGATCTGCAGGACCTGAAAATGTTCCGTTTCTTCTTTTTGGCAGTTGTTCAGCCTCAGCATGCTGTATTCCAGAATACATCGGCGATAACGTCCAACTTAAAGTCAATGACTTAAATTCACCAAACCCATCGAATCCATTTTTGGTTGACGATGTCTTTACCCCTCCAGCTGAAAGGGCAATTTTTTTATCATCAACAAACCCGTTCCTCGATGACATTAAACGAAGCAAGGAAAAGCGTTCGACGTACACAAGCTTCAGAGACCCTGACTTGGACAATTTCGAGGACATTGCATCACAAGGAGGAAATGTGCAGAAGACCCCTTCACTTTGCTTGATACACCCAAATAATCATCAGGTTAATGCAACTGTGGATAATCTGGTAGTGGGAAATCATGAAGGAAAAATCGATGCCAGTTTTGTCGAGGATTTCAAAGCAAACATTGAAGAGGTTGAGGTGAATGTTGATGAAAATTACACTTTGAATTGCGAAGCCACAGCTAGTACAGCGACATTTGACAGCGATCCAAAACTTTTAGCAACTGTGGTAAGTATTAAATCTGTCTTCGCTCGAAGAATGCTAACATATAGGGCAGACTAGGGAGCATTGAAACATGAAGTAAAGTGGGACAGTGGCATTATTAAATACTTCTATTGTGGATATTGGCTTGAAATATTTAATCTAAAATTTCTTTAGGTACTATACAGTAGACATACAATACAACAACCTATGTAAAAAATAGTACCTTTATGGAATCTAAAAGAGTTGGTTTTTGTGTCGTAAAATAAAACTGTTTTTCTTAAAAAATCATTGTTATTTCTACCTGAATATTTAGTTACAAATATTCTATTCACTGAAAACTCAAAATGTGCAAAAAAGCACTTTCAAATGTGTAAAAAAAAAGTTGCGCACACATAAATGTGTAAAATTACTTCTTCTTTATATGCAATATTATATAACACATAAAAATAGGTAATTTTTCACATTTATGTGTGCGCAACTTTTTTACACATTTTGGTGTGCCTGTTTGCACATCATTTTAGTTGAATTTAAGTTTCTATGGGCAATTTCCACTTGGGAAAACTGGAGAAACTAATTTAGGGCAAGATGAGACACATTAACTAAATAAGCCTTGAATTACTACTTTTGTAATTGTCAATTTTCATAATTATAAACTTGTATATATGTATGTCTATAACAAATAGTTGTACGAATGAAAATGAGTCTACAGTTTTAAACAAAATTTAACCTGAAAGAAAGATAGTGACATGAAGAATTTTATATGGGGCCATTCAAAAATAACGTCTTCGAAATTCCTTTAAAAAGCGACTGCCTGTGTACTGAGCAATTTTTTAGTGTATATGAAATACAAACCTCTGTTGAACCTGTCTCCTGGTTCAGCCTGTCTCACATTACCAAGGTTTTAAAAATAGAAGTCCATTTGGGTCTTTGAACATAATTCTTGTGGTGTTGTTTTCTCATTTCACTGCACGACTATTATTTAAAACTTAATCAGAAATACAAAAAACTGAAAAATACAATCGTTAGTTGGGGCCCATAACAGCTTTCTTAATTTCCTCATCTTCCTCTTCTTAATTCACCCTTATTTCTTCCCTGTCCATGTACATATGCAGGCCTGACGAGAGGGGAGGGGGAATACCCCGGCCTTGCCCTCCCTCATCCCTTTCCCCCGTGCCCGGCCCTTACTCTCGGCGCCCCTGTACATATGTATACCAGAATGTCAGCCGACTCCCTCACGAGGATGTTCTTTTTGAATGGCTTCTTATGGCGAATTCCACTAGCTGCTCTAGAGCAGTTTAGAGTGCTCTTGGAGTGATTTTTGCATTCCACTTGAAAAACGGAGCATCAGGAGCAATACTCTGGTGTATTCCACTCGCTGCTCTACTCTCTCTCGGAGTGCTCTCTCTACTCCAGATCTAGAGGTGGAGTAGGCAAAGTAGCAAATATGGCGGCGCTTAATATTGGCTTCACATTTTTCCAATGGAACAGTAAACATGGCATTTGCAGACGATTTTTTGTCAGATTGGAAGCATGGCGACCACTGGTGTGGAAGCAAATCTGACGAAGTTATTATTGTTATGTGACAGTTCAGATGAAAGTTCTTTATCTGATGAAGAAACAATTATGGAGGTTGGAAAATATTTACAACTGAACAAGAGGCCAAAAATTGCCAAATATTGGGATATTGTGGACGAATATACAGTTAAATTTATAAAATTATTACTAATACAATTCAACACATGTATATACCTTCGAGAATACACTTTTCAAGATGGTGGTAAGCAGACGACACAATCTGATGGAGCAATATGTTGCATCAGAACGCATCAGAAGGTTCATCTGATGTTCACTCCACTTACTCCTACTCTACTCAACTCTACTCCAGAGCAGCGAGTAAAATACGCCTTAAGTAAGCTGGCGGATTGCAAAACTGTAAAAATAGAAAAATGTCTGATTTCCTTGACAAATATTGCGGTAATTGGTCGTGCGACAACTCCTTCAAAATTTATGGATTAGAGCGACACAAACGAGCCTTGGAATTCTAAAAATACACTTGAATAATTTCCAACAAATTTACTGGACACCTTGGTGTTGCGTTTTTGTTAAATTTTTTTAATCATATTTAACCACATTTAATAAATCAACTAACATGGATATGCCTTGTCGACATGCACGTATCATAGAACGAAATGTTAAGAAATTGACTGCCGTGCCACGGATGCAGCCATGTCATGTTTTTTTAAAAAGTTTGCCGTTTTCTTTTCAAAAGATGCCAAATAATGTAATAAAGACTAATGTAAATAACTAAACTAAATTATTATAATATAATTTTCAACAAGAAGTTCAAAGACGAATTTTGTTTTTAGATTTAAAAAAGTTATCTAATTTTTTTTGTGATTACAAATATTAGAAAATTGGTAAAATATACTTTTTAAAGTGGATATATTTGAGTGCATTTTTCTCTATAATGTTTTTTTAGGTCAATTAAGATAATAACTGATTTCATACATTTTATTTTATTTACTTTTTACTAAAGAATCCAGGGCAGTTTCCTGAAAGTGTGTTTAAAGTTGTTTTCATCGGCGATTCTGGAGTTGGAAAGACCAGTTTGATCAATCGCATCTGCGGTGGGATATTTCAGGAAAAATTTTCGGCAACTATTGGTATGTGAACATTTTTTTCAATTCAATTCAATTCAAATCAGTACCCTACAGTCAGCAAACAAATGCCATATGGCAGGGATGTCGTACCCAATTTCAGGAGAATGCTCCTACTTCAGTAGCGACTTAGTCATCATTGTTAGATTGAATTTTAATTAAACCATGAGAATCAACAAGCAGGCTATTCCATTGTCTAATCGCATGTAAAAAAAGACCAATAGTAAGCTTCCGTCTTGGCATGAAGCTCGGTCAAAGGATTTCAGTAATTATGTCTACTCCTAGAGTGGTTGTTAGGCGTTAATATATGGGAATAAAACCTTATCACTTTCAATCGGTGAAATTTTGAAACACACACTCACAGCCAAACAAAAAGAGATTAAATAAAAATAAAAATTGTTTAAAATAGCTTGATAAACCAGCAAGCGTATTATTTTGTCGTTTTTACTTTGAATTGGTAGATTTTTTTAAAAATTAATAAACAAGTTTGAAAAATGTCCATTAATTTGCATTCTCATGCTGCCACCTGCTGGCAGCATGTGCAAATTGTTTCGATCGGCTGTGAGTGTACACCCACAGATATCTTGTGGGGGAAGGAACAGGAAAGGAGAAAACCCTACAAATGTGGTCAGGCCTGTCCACAGCAGTATAAACGATAGCGGGAGCCAAACACCAATCCAGGCAGACCCAGAAATAAAAGAGGGAACAAACAACATGAAACAGCAAAAGGCTTTCACATCGGCCCTATAAATGCCCAAGATATCCGACATGGATCAAAAGCACTGGAGATCTTAGAAGTAATGCAGAAACAACAACTAGCATTATTAGCCATCACAGAAACACACCTCTGTGATGATGAGGAATTTTCCCTAACACATGCAAATATCAACCTATACTTCTTTGGATGTAACCGGACAGCAGGAGAGAAACAGTTTGGAGGTGTGGGATGTCTATGCCATGCAAACCTGGTATGTACACCCGTTAAACATTGTAAAGAACACATGTGGGTACATTGCAAATGGGAAAGCTCCACCTATGCAGTTGCTGTAGTATACATGGCAGTCGAAGGGTATATTCCAAACTGGAATGATAATATATACCAGTGCCTGACTGCTGACCTTACAAACATTCCAAGCAAAGGGCTGGAAGGCCGTCATTCACGGAGATTTCAATGGCCACTTGAAAGAATTTGATGGGAAAGACAACATTAAATGGTGGCAAACTTAAATCATTTTGTGATGCTGGCAACCTGACAATTTGCAATCTTTTTGATGTATGTGAAGGAAAGGTCACATGGACCAGGGGACCTCTATACAGCACTCTTGATTTTGTGCTCATGCCAGATGTCCATGCCAAAGAGATAGCTAGCATGGTGATCGTCGAGGAACATAACTGGGGTTTAGCCTCTGATCACAATGGCATTAAAATCATAATTAGGGCTAAAAATAAGCGGTTGCCAGAGGAAACAAGCACATACGAAGACTGGAGCAAATCTCTAATACAAGCAGGATAAGACTACTTTGGTGATAGTACCAAAATCATCCTGTAAGGCTGGCATGGGAAACGCTGCCTAGTTTACTGAAAAAATAAAACAAGGCATTGCAAGGCAAAGGAAAGCCAGCAAAATCCACAGGGCTTCTTTAAAAATGGGAGAAGTTGCCCATACTGCAGAAACATGGGCAACTTACCAGGAAGCAAAGAAAACCACACAAACAGCAAATGAAAAAACCATTGCTGCACATGATTGCAAATGTGGAAAAGTATTCATGAAAGTGGTAGAGATGGTTTCAAGAAATTTTGAAGATATGTTAAACAAAAACATGGTACACATCATCTGCATATGCAGGCAAAAATTGCAGACTCAGAAGAAGACATCATCAACATGTTAGTAGAGTGTGGCTCTCAATTTATGGCCAGAACCTCGTCTGATGATGAACCTGGAAGCAGCTCTGCTCAGCCTGATGTATTTGCACCTACTGATACTGATGCGTGTAAACCAAAACACTTTTCAATGGTAGAATTAAAATGTGCTCTGCAAAACCTTAAGAGTGGTAAATCCTGTGGTAAAGATGGCATCCTAAATGAGTACCTAAAGAAACTGGGACCAGAAGGGCGAATAACCCTGCTACACACCTTAAATAAATGCCTCCTTTGAAATATACCTGATAACTGGAATGTAACCAGGATCCAGATGATCTACAAGGGCAAGAGGAAAGACAAAACAGACATTACCAGCTATTAACCCATTGCCATAGGAAGCTGTGTATATAAGGTGTTTGCTAGCATCATAAAACAAAGGCTACAAGCGGGCAACATGGTTTTTTTTCGGAGACACAGAATGGATCACCCTCATGGAAAAGAAATGCATTTCAAAATGTATTTTGAAATGTATTTTAAATGTATTTTGAAATACATTTATAAATACATTTTTAGAAATGCATTTTCGGTTAATCTATATGTATTCAATATGCATATGTCCGCCGTTTATGGCGGACATCATGGCAACCGCCATCAGCGATCCTCGTGACGTCATTTTGGAATTATAGCAGATGATTTTTGCCATATTTATCACTTCATGCTGCCTGAAAAGAGTAACGATAAATACACAAGGAAGAGCTTGCGCTCCACCTCGTGAAAGCAATGATCATTTTGATCAACTGTACGTGGAAGAGTATCATCTCTAGCTGCAGCTTAAGCTTGAGATGTAGCTTACCCAAGGCGAAGCTTGAGGTGAGCCACTGTGGTACGGGGGTGAGTCTACTCTGCAAAAAAACATATTTGCAGGGAAAACATGTACGACAACACTGCAGGCATCAACCTGTTGTTTAAGACAAGGGCGGGTTCTCTCGAAACTAACTACAGGACCAAATACTGGAACAGTACGGGAACAGGCTATACATCATTCATGGCTCCTGTGGAAGATATAGAACATGTTGTCAAGGACTGTTTCTTTGATAGGCCCCACCCCCGACACCTGGAGGGAAAAAACCCGTACACAACTGCTGGGCTTCTGTTCAAGAAAGAATAATGAAAACCATCTGATGAACGTCAAAACTAGACAAGTCCAGTGGCGAACCCTGCGAAATGAGTGCTCTACACAGGGTGAGAGCACTGAAGGCGTCCCAAACACCTCTATATCCCATACATTGAGAAATCCTGCTAAGGCACCGTAAGAGACATTAAAACGCTTGAATAACTTTATATATAACTTTTTGCGTCTGGACTTTAACATGTCCCAATTTAGGGAGTGGAGCATGCATTTCTTTTACACTCGCAGTATGCTGATAGCTGCCCTTAACAATTAATTAAATGCCCTACTCTAGATCATCTCTATATCCTTATTATGAACCATCCTGTGAGCTTTTCAAACATGAGTACAATTAATACTCCAACATAGGGCAAACCAGAGTTGCATCAGCCTTTACATTTTCATCACATTCTCGAAATACGTGTTGAATGAATCTATAAGGCGATGGTTAGCTGCATCAAGAATTTTTGTGAAATGGTGATTCAAAGAAAGGCTTTTGGTAATGTAAACGCCTAATTACTTGACAGTATCAACGACATCCATAAAGTATTCAGGTTGGCAAGTTTTCCATGTACGAAAGAAACGCACCACCACGCATTTCATCTAATTTAATTTTAGCTGTTATTCATCGCACTATATAGGAAGCCAGTACGACAAGATCGCCCCTTCATCAACTTCATCATATTAATTGGAATCATCAGCAAAAGTTTTGAATTACTTGACAGCGACTTTGGTAGGTCGTTTATGAATAAGAGGAAAAGTAAGGGTCCTAGGAAACTACCTTGGGGTACACCAGATGTTACCTCTGTCCAGCTTGATTCAGCTCCATGAATCACAACCCTTTGCTTCCTTCCTGTTAGGAATGCGGATAGCCATGAAATTGCAAGGGGATTGATCCCATATGATTTAAGTTTTAATAACAAACGTTGTTGAGGGACTGTGTCGAATGCCTTAGCAAAATCCAAAAATATAACATCATTTAATGTGTAATATTCTTACTCTTTAGGTTTCGTTTTAATCTTGTTGTTTATAGGTGTCGATTTTAAAGTTAGAAATGTAATTATTGATGGTCACCACATTGTTTTGCAGTTGTGGGATACAGCTGGGCAGGAAAGGTAAATAAATACATAATACCAATCGTAAATTCATTCTCAAAATATTGTCTAAATGGTTTTCTTAAATTGACCTAGTTATAAATTCTTTGCATACATGCATGATGCATCAATCTTGTTTTTTCCAACGACATGCTATGAGAAACCCGCTTTGATATTCGGGCAATTGTGTGAATCTTAATTGCATGTATAGAACGTATAAGAACCTATAAGGTTTTAAAATTTATCTAAAGCATATAAATAAATATCTGATTTTTTAATATTTTGTCATCCAAACATGTTTTATTTATTTAAAATTCATAATCTTGCATTCTGAAAATAAACGTTAGGATTAGAACACAGTAATTTTTTTAAGTTTGGAGACCCTGGACATTTTTACGTAATTACTTTTATTTAAAAGCATAGCCTTATGTTTGTTGTAGGAACATAATATTGGTTGTACATAACTTGTGCAAAGGATGCAATTTTCACTTTATTTCGCTTCCATTATAAATGTGTGGGGGCAAATGCCCCCTTTGCCCTCGATCTTTATGCCACACACTAGCTGATTATGTGCGTAACGATTCTTAATATCTGAAATACGAAAATTTATGAAATTATAACGCTGATCGATCATCAAGTTGTTTTTTTATTTTTTCATAAGATTTCGAAGTATAACGACACAGTATCTCAGAAAATCTGATGGCGTGTTAATTGCATATGATGCAACTTCGGAGATTTCCTTTAAAAACGTTTGCAGCTGGATTTCAAGCATTGAAGTACGTATATTCATAATTTTATCTAAACACTGACATGCTTGTATCAAAGTTATTCAGAAGCATAATTTTTTCACGAACTTGTAGAATGTGCAAAATGACAATGTTGTTATGGCCTTGCTTGGAAACAAATCCGATCTAGCTGCAACAAATAAAGTAATTCCTAAAGAAAGCGGAAAGCAATTGGCAGAAGTAGGACTTTGATTGTCATTCGTACAGTAGTAGACACAAGGAATAGGGTCAACATCGGCATTAGAGTTGGGTTGCACTTGCCCCTCGAATCTTTCTAGATTGTTGAATGCTAAAGAACCTTCTTAGTAAAATTTTCAGGTAGGTGATGGACGTCCATACCCTGGCGTTAGTCCTTATCTTTAGCCGTTATATTGCAAAATAGCTAGGCCAATCTTAAAAATCAACAAACAAAAATCAAGGTGTTCTAGCTGCTCAAACAAAAGAAAGCTTATTTCCACTCTCACGTGAGTTTACAGCAGAGGTATTAAAGGCGCGACGAAATGAAGTTAAATTAGAAGCTTGCCTTTGCCTTCTTTCTTCCTCCTTGCTTCGTTTGTCTAGGATTTCCAAGGTCCTTCCAAAACTCTTGTCCAAGTCCCTTGGTCGAATCCTGGTTGCTAGTCTCCTTTCTTTTCTTCTGTCTTAATTCTCTTGTTCTTGTAATCCTTTGACACTTTTTGTCTCTTTGTCTTAGCTGTATGTCCTCTCATGTCCTCATGTTCTGTCTTAATGCTATCCCGGCATATTCTCCTCGTTCCTACAGCTGATCGTGCCCAGCTTGACTGTACCATGTTCTATCTATACCTGGTCTTCCAACTCCTCTGTTTTTTAATGCAAAAAACAAAGTAGGGACACCTGCTTGCACTAGGTGGCGACGTGTCGTTAGTGGATGGACTTGTTCACTCGTTAACATGATAATACGACGAATTTATGTTTTATTGAAAATACATATGTGTGGATGAAAATTCGTGACACTACATCGAATATTAACGATATGGGAATAATGATTGTAGGTGACAAAGTGAAACGTGTTCAGTTTTATGGGAAATATATAAATGTAAGTGACGATACATCATTTATCAAAGATAACGTAATAATGAAAACGTATTTACAATTTAACTTTTTTTTATGTTTTTCGCTCTTAATTTTTCTTTTTTCTCGTGGTTTTCTTGTCTGCTAAATAAATGCAACCGACAGATGACATAGAAATAGATGAACCTTGACATTGCATTTGAACTGTGAATTCCAGTAGCACGTACAGCTTTGGAGGTCTCCAGACCTCCAAGAAATGAAGTTGTTAAATGTTGGATTATTACGAAGGGTAATTAGATATAAAACAGTATTTATTAGAAAATTAATTAGATTAACATTGCACGTTGTTGTTGGCAAGCTGATGAGGGAGAGACGTCTCACCTCGTTGAGAGCTGGGGGCCAAGAGAGAGAGCCTAAGGGTGTTGACCACTACGTAAGCCAGATGGCCTTGGGCAGTGGTCAGTGTCCCTGTTGCTGTTGGACGTCATGACGTCACCATGTCCACAGGGGAGCCAGAGCCACCACACAGCCAAGTTTCAGTTGTCCAAGATGTGAGTCTGAAAATAAGCTATCGATAGCCATTAAATCATGGGGGTGGTTAATTTTTCCTAGTTCGGAACTTATAACATAAGGGGAATTACGTGAATTTGCAGTACAAGCTCTTATAATAGAAGCAAATTGGAATATGTACTTCAATATTATCAGCTACATCATTTCAGACTCACAACTTGGACAACTGAAAATTGGCTGTGCTACTGGAATTCATCACAGTTCAAATGTTAATGTCAAGTTTCATTCATTTCTATGTCATCTGTCGGTTGCATTTATTTAGTAGACAAGAAAACCGAGAGAGAAAAGAAAAAATAAAAGCAAAAATCATAAGTAAAAAGTTAAATTGTAAATACGTTTTCATTATTAGTTATCTTTGATAGTTTATGTATCATCACTTACATTTATATATTTCCCATAAAACCGAACATGTTTTCACTTTGTTACCTACAATCATTATTTTCTTATCAATGATATTCGATGTAGTGTCACTAATTTCCATCCACACATATGTACTTTCAATAAAAAAGATAGAAATCGGTCGTATTATCATGTTAACAAGTAAACAAGTCCATCCACTAACGACACGGCGCCACCTAGTGTGAGCAGGTGTCCCAAACTCGAATTTTAGTGCGAATTGGAAGACCAGGTATAGCTAGATTATAATTGTACGTTGTCTAGCATGCCTTGTTAGCAATCCGCCTCGTGGTACGGCCCCTGGTGGCAAGTGTCGTCCACCCATCTTGCTTGCCCCGTTCAAGGTCGCGGCATGCATCGACAAGAGAATGCACGAGTCACAGACCGAAATGTTAGGAGGCTAGGTGGAAACCTTTCTCAACTGATACACAGTGTACGTGTAGTAACATGACCCTTTATGTTGTGGGTGGAACTCGTGAACAGTCAAGAGGTTTGAGGCATGCTCCTACGTGGCCTCCTCCTCATAGTACGCGCACACTCACCCTCGCCGCGATAGCCGCACCAACCACATGAATCGCCTTTTTTTGGTAGATGCACACACTTAAGGCTCTTTTACACACGAATGTTTTGCTTATGTTACGGCCTTACGGCGGACGTCTGACGTCACTAGCAGACAACTACGGCACGATGTAAGGGAGTGCAAGGCGACACAAGGGGAATAGCATTGTTTCTATTTTGGACCAATGGAAAGCGAGCTGAAAAATTTGGACCAATAGGAAAAGACCTTGATCGCCTTGATAACTCCGGTATTGATCTGTTAGTTTCTGTCTCTTTGAAGAATCAGTTGCTTTGTAATTCAAGGTTAGGACTCATGTTATTCAATAATTCCCATTCACAGAAATCTCTGCTATCTCGGATATCTTGTGGACTTTGTCCTCCTTTTACGGCAGACAGACACGCCCACAGAAAAAAATTTTTCTTGTCTTCTCTTTTGTGCTGCTTTAGACAGCAAACTTGCAAAGGCTCTTTTATGGTCCAGTCCAGTTCTAAATCCAGCAGAAGAAGAACTACTTTTACTACCAGCTAAGCGGAGTGTACAGTAGAATTTCGGGGTAGTCGCCCGCTTTGTGTATGACTGTTGTGTCCAAACAATAGAAAGTTTATTTTCTCTCTCGTGTGTGGATTTATAGAAGAGAGGTAAAAGCTCGACAAAATAAATTTAAATACGAAGCTTGCCGGTTTCATTTTTCCTCCTCCTTTCTTCCCTGGTCCAGGATTTTCTGTTCAGCAATTGGTCCTTCCAAAGCTTTTGTTAAAGTATTTGTCTTAGCTGTCTGACGTCCTCATGTCCTGCTGTCATGCTGTACCGGTCTCTTCTTGTTCCTACAGCTGATCGAGCCCATTTTGACTCTGGACATTACCAAGCACTCCTAGTAGCGATTTACTTTTTGGTATAGACGCCGGTGACAAGCGTCATCCTGCATCACGCTTGCACCCTGTTCGAGGTCTTGAATATTGCAGTGCACGTCGACACAAGAATGCACGGACTAGAATGTAAGGCGGAAATGTGGAAATTCCATGTCACACAATGTTTAGGTCAATAAAATTGTTCCATTGATAGAGCGCTTAAAAGAAAACTGGTACACTGCAAAACTTCAATTTTCCCAGTCATAAACCTCTGCTAGCTTGACTGATCATGAGGTGCATAAATGAACAATTTCCTGCTTGAATTCCCATTACCTATGCATTTTTAATTGTTTAATCTATTAACAAAAGAGGGCACCCTAGAACATCAGATAACCTCATTTATGTTTTACAGTTGAGATGTAGCACACACAGCCCTGTTTAATCGGGTAATACATTTTCAGTCATAGTTAAGGTGACCGACTCATTTGGCTTAGGCCTCTAAGACTTTTGCCTGCTACTGTACTTGTATAATGCAATTCCATTTAAACTTTATTATCTAATAACTTCATCCTTTAGGACAGAGATGCTTTGTTCTTTGAAACTAGTGCTAAAGATGGGACTGGTGTTGAGGACTTGGTCATGGCCATGGCAAGGTAAGGTTTATGAATAAATTTACATTAAAAGAATTTATAATACTGTGAGCACTTGATGCCAGGAATGTTGTTTTGCATTAAAGCTGTGTTACGTTACAACGTGTACACCCCCACCATCACACTCCTCCTACACATTTGGTCTTTGCAGGTGTCCTCACATGCTGACATCAACCAATACGTCAGAGTAATACAAGACCTTACATAGCTATATGGCACGTGCCAATGGTTGGCTAATTGGTTGACCCCCTGCTGCTTTATGCAAAGCAGCCTAATTATGCATGATATAAAAGAGGATGCAAGGACTGAGAGGAGAGAGAATTGCTGTTGATCCAAGAGTGGAAGTTCCTAAAACCTGACAGGACCACCAAGTCATGTGTTCTGAACTCCTTCTTGGTAGATTAGGTATTCCAGTGGATACTTTATGTCCTTGTAAGTCTCGAGACAGTAGTTTGACGTTATGAGATTAGGATAGGGGTTTACTCCTAATGGTTATTATTTAATCACCCTCATCAAGTTGTTGCTTATTATGATAAATATACTTAGTTAAATAAACGATCATATTCTTAGCTAAAATTGGAAATTCGAGATTTATTTTTAACAGTAGGGTAGAAATGAACAGTGGATTACCAGTAAGGCTGATCAACATGGTAAGAGTATTTGAAGTGATAATGATGGCTCAGAGAGTGTGTCAGGATAACCAACTTATTCTTGTGGACACTAGGAAGCAAGGGGGCATTTGAAACTTAAAATTTCAAAATACTTTGAATAGTGTTATCTGACCAGCAAAGTATCTAGGCCTTAAGAAAGCCAAGATAATAGATACTTGCTGAATTTGAGTTCTTGCAATTTGTGCCCAACGTGGGGCACATATGTTGTGTCCTTAATCCATTTTTAGGTAGATTTATTCTCATCGATCTGTGAAAGTTGATTATAGTGTGATTTAGGAAATGATTCTTGCTTGGTAAGAATCTTGGTTGGATTCCTTCACACTGCTGTTCCTGCTCTGAAAGCTCCTTCTGGTAAGTCAGAAAAATTGCGTTTTTCTCACTGTAATTTTTGCTTCCTTTCTTCTCGCTTGCGCATAGAGTGGTACTTCTTGCCACTATACGCAGAGCAGCACGCTCAAAACGATTTGTCCAGGGCACGCAGATTGGCACTCGTGGGCCAGTGCTAGACGAAGAACGGCACCCAGTCTCTGGTTCTGCCAAATACTGTACAAGTATTTAGTTCTATTCGTTTTTGAGCGGGTTTTTTCGTTTTCAGTAGTGACTTTGTCACCATAAACAATAACTTTCACAAAATAACCCATTCTGTGTTCCATTTACATATATTTTCTCACTTTAGCGCATGATCTTTGGTTTCTTAATCTGTTGGAGCCAAATTAACTAGTATCATGGCAGACAGAGGTTCTAATTTAGATCTTCTTGTTGTAGTTGAGGTAGTAAATGAAGAGCTGCCACAAGTTAGTCAGTTAAAAAGTAGCTTAACTAGAGGGAATGTTTTCTCCAGTGCAGCTAATGTCAGTTTTACGGAGATATTAAAAAAAATGCAAGATACTTTTCAACATAGTCTTGCAGAGTCTGCAGCTCAGTATTCGGGGACAATACATGAGTATCAGCAGGCAAATATAGCTTTAGCTAATGCAGTTGAGCAGTTGCAACAAAAGGTTAACCATCAGTCCTAGAATAACAGCACTGCTTTAAACTTGGTGCCAAATACACCAGTGGGAGTAGCGGGTCAGCAAACAGCTTTGCCACTATCTTCCACAAGAACTTCGCAATATCAATTTCCTTTAGATCTGTCTAGATTGCCCTCTATGCCTATAGAAGGGGTCCCTAGGTTTCCAAGTTTATCACGAAGCACCACTGATACTCCGGTAGCGAGGCCTCCGGCCCCTTTCTCTCCCGTAGACACTGGTTATCATCCACTGGGACATCTTAAAGAATCTGGTCCAGCCAGATATATGGGGCATACAGATATATTTACTGGTAATAGTCCAGAAGAATGAGAAATTGGATAACCTTAGTCGAGAATCTGATGTCAGATCTCGACATAGCAGAAAAGGATTTTATGACCCTCATAAGACATTTGATGCAGGAGAAACCTAGGGTTTGGTGGCATTCTCGTATGAAAAGCATAAGAACATGGAAGGATGCTCTGCAAGCCATAGAACATCGCTACGGTCGTCCAAAAACAGATTTTGCCATTTGGCCATGCATTTTAGCGACTCTGATTAGATGATCTCTGAGAGAATGCGGATGAATGTCATCTATGGTGGTTTTCATCCAAAGATAAGAGGTGAGGTCAACCCTGCAAAGTATGGGACTGGAGAGCATGATGGATGCTGTTCGAGATAAAGAGCAGAGATTGATACACGGCGACAGTGGCCTGTTAAGGATTCATCGTCTGGGCTAGGAAGCCGTGACAATGTCATGGAAGTCTTGTCTAGGGAAAGAGACAAGAATGTATCAAAACAACCTTACACTTATCAGACATGTAATAAACCTCCTAAGCAAAAGGATGCAGAGCAAGCAAGGTCCTTTGATAAGGGCCAGCGTAACTTTCAACCACTCCTAGTACTCGATTTGAGAAGCGGTCAGTTAACCAGGAAAGATACAAATCTAAGGGTCGTCGATGTTATGGCTGCATGGAGGAAGGTAAGACTGTTTATACTTGTTCAAACCGGTGTTGTAGTAAGAGAAATAGGGACAATAACAAGTCTACCAGTAGCGTTAGTAACCTAGAGGTGGGGTTGGTTAACCAAATCTTGCTGGAAGCTACTTCGCTTGTAAAGAAGAGTAAAGGGTCCCAAGCACAACTTGTTGTTGTCAAATGTGATCTAGATGGAACTTAAGTGGAAGGTCTTCTAGATGGGGGTCCAATACCTCTTTAGGTGGTAAACTGCTTCTTCACATTTTGCATACCAAGGGCATTGCTATGACTAAGGAAAAACATCAGATTCAGCTGGCAGACAATAGTGCCATAGTGAAAATCACTCTTTCTGGTGACAAATTTAACATTCCGTTTATGATTGTACCTGCTTTCCGCACGCCACGAGTTATCCTAGGAAGTGATTTTCTCCAGGCTGCAAATATTGCAATTAATTTCGGTACAATGAAATGGCGCTTTGCTGATGGTAAGAATCATACAGCTCCCATAGACACAGTATTTCATGATTCAATTTCCAGCAAAAACAACATGGTCAATGCAAAGGAGGAACTTACAACTGAGAAAGTCATGCTACGAAAGGATGAGGGACCTCACCTATCCCTGTTGCAAAGACGAGCTGTGAACATGCTGTTGAAGCAGCATCTTGAATTTTTTCAAGAACCCTTCGGTGCGGCTCGTGTTGAACCGCAGGTAATAAAGTTATTACCAGATGCTAAACCATGTTCAATAGGGTTGTATAGCTACTCACCTAAACAGAAACTCTAACTGAGGGAGAAGTTTTCTGTGATGCTGGACAAGGGGTATTTAAGGCCTATCTCGTCTGAGTGGGCAGCACTGTCATTCTTAGTCCCTAAGAATGATGAAGGTACCGAAATGAGGTTTATTACTTAATTTCAGGAACTGAATCGAGTCATGATTCCTGATCATTACCCCATACCAAGGATTGATTTCAACCTTGCAGAAAAACGTGGTAATCCATTCATGTTGACAACGGATCTTACCAATTGCTATTGGCAAATACCAATTCAGTCTGAGT
Organism: Julus scanicus; assembly: GCA_034698625.1. Classification (NCBI taxonomy): domain Eukaryota; kingdom Metazoa; phylum Arthropoda; class Diplopoda; order Julida; family Julidae; genus Julus; species Julus scanicus. The sequence continues at coordinate 11,550 of JAQGBW010000746.1, read as the reverse complement.
CTAAAAAATTATTCGCAATTATAACACCTATGGGTACCATGGCATTTATATTAGAATGCCCATGGGAGTGCGAAATTCGGCTGCACATTGCCAAAGAGTTGTGGATGAAATGATGTCACACCTCACTGAGTTCCTTAGTAGAATCTACTAAGACGACCTCATTATGGCTTCGGAGTATTTTAACCAGCATCTAAAAGACTTGGGATAGTACTTAAAATAATACGTCAATACGGCTTTTGATTGAAGAGATCAAAGTGTCATTTTTTCAAAGAGTCTGTGGACTACCTTGGGCACACTATCTGTCCCTTAGAGATCAGTCCAAATCAAGAGAAAATCAGGGCCATGATGGACCTGTCCTATCCCAAGAATGCAACTGAAATAAAGTCCTTTGGTTCAGCGTGCCGTTGGTTTGGTAAGTTTATACTAAATCTGTCTCAGATTGCGGCACCCCTGTATGCTTTGCTGAAGAAAGATGCTATCTTTCATTTCGATAAAAAATGTGCCAAAGCATTTGATTTGCTTAAGAAAAAGCTTTGTGAAGCTCCTATTTTGTCACAGCCTGACTTTGATCAAGGTTTTCGGTTGTTTACTGAGCCAGTCAGGATACGATGGGAGCTGTGTTGGTGCAGGGTAAGGATAAACCTTATAAAGTAATTGAGTATGCGTCTAAATTGTTTAATGCGGCCCAGCGGAATTATTCCACTACTGAACGTGAGGCACTCGCTGTTATCTGGGCAATCAGCAAATTCAGAGGGTAAATCGAAGGAATGCCCTTTGTAGTACATACAGATCATCTCCCTTTAAGATGGCTTATCACCCTTAACAATCCACAAGGGATGTTCGCCAGGTGGGCATTGTGTCCAAAACTTTGTATTTAATGCCGAGTACATCACTAATAAATTAAATGTCGTTGCAGACTTGATGTCACGACCCACTGGTAAAGAGCATGGTGGTGTGCCTGAACCAGTCGTCGAATTTCTCAGTGATAAGGAACCCCTTACCAAGGAATAGTTCCAACGTTTGCAAGATGAAGATCCTGATACCCATCAAATAATTCGGACTCTTGAATCAGTGAATGATAAGGATGCTTCTAATGCCCGTACTTATCTATTAAGAGGGTACCTGGTATTAGATGGAATACTTTATTGGCGTTTGGAATTTGTAGAAGGAAGTGAACCTCATTTGGTCGTTCCCAAAACTTTGCAGAGAAGAGTAATTTCATGGAATCACTCAAATGATGAATCTGGTCATCAAGGTGCGTTAGGTACAAATAAACGCATTGTTGCCAAGTATTTTTGGATGGGAATAAAGGGTTCCATTTATGACTTCGTGGAAAAGTGTCTCCACTGCATCAGGTTTAAACCTGACAATTCCAAAAAACAGGCGGTCTATACCAATCCCCCTGTGCCTCCCAGATTCAAAATTATTAGTGTAGATATTGTTAGACCGTTACCCAAAACTGAAAAAGGAAATGTTTCTATTTTTTCAGTTAGTGATGTTACAACTTGGTACGTGGAATTATTTCCAGTTAATTACACCAAAGCAGAGACACTAGTTATGATTTTGATAAATGGAATCTGCTTACAATACGGAACTCCACGCATTGTGAAATGCGATAATGGTCCTCAGTTCCTATCCACGGTGCTTCAACAATCATCTACAACTATGGGGTTTGCCATACACATGGTTGAGAGTTATCACCCTCAGGCAAATCCTGTGGAGAGAAAGCATCGCGATTTAAAGTCAAAACTAGTGCTTGCGGTCTAAGGAGATCATACTGCATAAGATGAACATCTGCCTGCTGTAAGATAGGCTATGAATACCAGTAATAGCTCTGTTATCAATAATAATCCATTCTTTCTTGAGTTTGTAAGACTTGGACGCTCTCCTAGTGACAATTTGGTTCAGTTCCACAAATTTTGTCACGATAAACATTTCACCAGAACTTGCCTCTTTGAGTATCTCGAAGGGATGTCCTTTGTTTTAATGGACGTGCAGTTGTGGATTGAATCTGCACAAGATCTGAGACGTTTGGAATATAACGATGGTTGCCGGCAAACAAAAATTGCAGTGGGAGACAAAGTCTTGTTAACTACTCACCCTATTAGTTCCCTTGCTAAGAGCTTCTCTGCAAAGCTTGCACCCAGACGTGATAGACCATACATAGTAAAGTGCATCTTGAGTCCCAATTTACATGAGTTGTAGAACCCAATTAGACATGTGTCTTTAGGGACTGTTAATGGAAGAAATATTAGGTTGTTGCCTACTCCTTTAGATCCGGAAGATGCCGATTTTCCGATTTTATGTAAGAGAAGATGTGGACGGCCTGATCACAAAACTGTTGAAGTAAGTGATGAGGAAACTCAACTGGATAATCCTAGTGATATCCAGTGTCCAGGAATGTCGAGGGATGCACTGGAACTATGTGATCCAGTTGCCATGTCAACACCTGTTGGCAATGATGATGGAGTAGAGCATGTTACCACCTTTAATTTGCCACCTATTGAAGCAGTAGCAGTCTTCATCAGCTGTTGAGTGCAGTGAAACTCAAACTTCTCGTTTTTCGAGATTTGGAAGAAGTATTAAAAAGCCCACAAAATTTAATTTTAACAGGGAATTACTGATCCTGGGAAACATTTTATGACATGCAAAAAGCTTGCTGTTCTTTCCTTTTCGGAATTAGATGACTTGAATTCTCAATTTCCAAATCGTGTAAATTTCCCCCGTACCACCATTTATAAAATTATTCATGCCTTGAGGGCCTTAATTCTTTCAAAATCCCAAATTGAATAGTACCACATTATCCGGACATTTCTGAGCCGCCCTTTTACAATAATGGGAGTTGCAACCCATAGATCACGTTGTTGCTGAATATATTGGTTACCAAAGTTTGAATTTGACACCGGGGGTGGAGATTTCAATTTTTACGGCCGGAGACCCTTTGACCTGCAGGAAAAAGGGTCTCAGAGCTAAACAAATATTAGAAACAAAACCTTTAGTGACTTTTAATTTTTTTCATCCGAGTTTCGTGAACAAAATTGTGAGTATGGTCAAGGGAAAAGAAACTTGTCCATGCGTAAGCAAGACATGCCAGACGAACTGTCAGATACTGACTGTTCACTGGATGGTGACTTACATAATCTTGCCAAACGTGCAAGACTTTTTGGGGCTGCCAATCAAAATTATTTTGATTGCATTTATTCATCTGAAGATGAAACAAGTACGGACAGGGAGATCGAACGTTTGATGGCGTCTCCATCAATACACGACCTCCCTGTCGGAGATTATTTGCCTGGGGGTAGAAGTTTTCAGTTCGAAGAGGAGTTAGATATGTTAACAACTTGTGCTTCACGCCTATTAACGTTAACCCACTAATCGCTTCCATGAATAAAATTGCGAACTTAATTAACCCTCAACAACATGTGGCTTGAATTTCTGAGATAGCAGGTTCGAACGAATTGGCTTTTTCCAACAGTGGTGAAGTTTTACAAGCTTTCTTACCGCCACCTGTAGAATGGAGGAATCCAGGGCTAGCATGTGTGACTATAACTAGCCAGTGCCTGCCCAGCCAAGAAAATTCTAGTGCGACATCACAAGCTGTTTTTACTTTGATGCAGCCAGTTGACACGACCGAGCACGCAGCAAATTGAAACAATGGAATTGAAAGAGTGGAAAATTTTAAGAGTTTAGAAGTTTTATTTGAAAGTTCTTCAAATGTTTCTAAAGGATTTCCAAAAAGTGCCTTAAATTATGAATTGGGGAGATCGTAGCAATGGGGACAATTCAACCTATGATCGAGGTGCGGCCAGAGCAAGAGGGAACACCAATACGCAGCGTTGGAACGAGGAAGTGTTTTATGACGCCAAGAGATCGTTCCAGCAACTTGCCGTAACGTCCAGTCAAGAAACCAATTTGACGACCGAAATACTTGGTCCAAACTTGGACAACACTGGAACAATTTCCGTTCCAGTCAGTGATCCCATTAGTTAAGTAACTTGCCCTATGGATTGATGAAGTGGAGCACCTTATTCTTCGGGGGAATGATCTGCACATCCAGCCGTACGAGGTCAGGGTACTGGGCGAGCAGCTATTGGTATTTAGAGTCCCTAACCATGAAACGAATGCTGCTGGCAGGACTGGAGGTGGCATGTCGGAGCGTGTGCAGCTGCATGGTCGAGTCAATTAAGCGTTTGCCGGTGTAGTCGACAAGAAACTTATCACCGGGTCAAAAAGTCATCTGCGATGAACGGCCATGTTAGTTTGCGGCAGATCCCCGAGTTCAGCGTGGCGAGTTGGGTGCCATAGGCGGGAATCGCTGTGAAATTTGTGGCGAATAGTCTCAGTTAAGTGCGGGGCGGCGGGCATCCTCCGCTGTGGGGGCATGACGGAAACGTCCGCCCAGTGGCGATGAGGAAGTGTGTCCCTGTGATCTGGTTTATGATGGTCAGGCGGTAGATGCAAGAGGGGCCTGCATCACTAGCCGCCGCAAGGTACGGCCGCGCTAGTTTTTCTGGTTTGAAAGAGCAGAAAGGGCGGCGCTGGCATGCGTCTTTGCCTAAGGTCTGATGGTACCAGCAGTGGTCGTTGTTGTCACTGCTGCGTTCTAACGTCTGGGAACGACCACAAGGACCAGACTGTTAGCAATACCGCGAACTTGACCGTGCTCTGTGCTTTGCTATGGTTTTCCGCAACTCGTTAAAGGAAGTCGTTAGGCTGGCCAGCTATGAGGCGATGGCGGCCATCAATGCGGCGAGAGCCTCGATGTGTGGGTCACCACTGGCGGTGGATGCTGCGGCGACAGCTGTAACAGATGGATGGGCCTCCTGTGCGCTGGCACAGACCTTGTCTGCGAGGTTGGCAAGCAGCTCAGCCGAATTTGCCAAGATGCCCCGCACATATGCGGGCACTCGCTGCAACCACAGGTCGGGTAGGAGCTTGTCACTCATGCGTCCTCAATCTAACTCCTTTATCCATTGCAGGAGGTCTGTGGGCAGGAGGGTGTGGCAGGAGTGTCCACGAACTGCTCGATGATGCGGGCCTTGAGAGACTCGTACTTGTTGGTGTCCGGGGGTTTCATAAGCAGATTCCTGACCTAGCAAGCAAATGGGGCTTCCAATGCACCCACGACGCGGTGGTACTTCGTCTCCTCACTGATGATCCCGCAGCTCAGGAAGAGTGACTAGACCTGTATGAACCAGATCGAGGGATTTGCCTTCTAAAACAGTGGGGCCACAAAGGCGACACGGGCGATGTCAGCTGGTGAAGTGGTTTGGAGTCCTCCATTGTGGGCATACATGTGTCGGCAGCGTGGATCAGCTGGGACAGCAGGTTCCTGTTGTGGAGGTTCCTGTTGCGGAGGTTCTTGTTGCGGAAGTTTCCTGTTGCAGGGGTTCCTGTTGCGGGAGTTCCTATTGTGAAAGTTTCTGTTGCAGGAGTTTCTGTTGCAGGGTGCTTGGTGCTGGAACGGCAGTTGATAAAAGGAAAGGCATCAATTAGCTGGACTTTGTGGCGTTGTTTAACCAGAATAGTCAGCAGAACGGACGGGCGTCGTCGATTAAATGGAATTTAGCATGCAGCGGCGTCGATTATCTGGAATGGTTAGCAGAATGGGCAAGCGGTGTTGATTATCCTGAATTTTGGATTTGGCGGCGTTGATTGCCTGGAATTGTGAATGCCAGCTAAACCAAGGGCACATTGGACAGGTCGTAAACAGAAGAGTCCGGGTCACCAATGTTGGAACTAAGGTTTTAGTGATACACGTTTTATTGAGGGTCGTTATGGAATACAATTTTACAATATACAAGTTAAATTATAAAAGGGCCGATCAGAGAGCGGGGTCCGGGACATCCTCTCGTTCAGAAGAAAGGGTCAAGACAAAGGGTCCCATCTTGACCGTGTCCCACGCGCCCCCTGGTGGTCGAAATTTGGTCCTTATGAGGCTTCACCTAGCATCTTGGGGCCCACCATAGTGTCGGTATATGGTCGCCACACACTCAATAAGTGCATCGTACAAACGAGGATTTGCCGACGCCAATAGTCGAGTGGGTTATGTTCTTGCCTCTCGATCCTAAGATGCTGGGTTCCCTCCCAGGTCGAGGTCGGTGGGAATTTTTACGGATGGGAGAAATTCCCAAAGTGGCGGCTCTTTCAGATGAGAGTTTAAACCGAGGTCCTGTGTTGATTGTTTCACATTAAAGACCCCTCGAGTGGGAGTGGAAGTCCCCCTTCATAGGCTAAATTTCCAGGTAGGTGTTGAAGGCTCATCCTCTGGCGTTGGTGGCCCTCGTGTTGCAGAAATAGGCCAACATTAAAAATCAACAAACAAACAAGCAAACAAACAAACAAGGATTTTCTCTTGTCGATACTCGTTTTCATGTGACTGCATTTCTTCCTGAAACCTTAAAACCAAAAAAATAAATAAGGTGATAGGACAGCTGTAGCTTGTAAGTTTAAATTTATCCATAATTTATTACAAAAATATCAAGGATTGACATTTAAGGCTGTACCATTATATTTCTGAATATATGAGTTATTCTGTAAAATCATTGTACAATTATTTAAAAAAAACACTTGATTTACAAAATATAATTTTAGAAGAACTCAAAGATTTAAAGGCATGATAATAAAAACGAATTTTACCCAATTTGAGTCTGAATGGATCGACAACAAAACATTTCCAAAAGCGGAGTGTTTCATCTGCAGCAGCTGACACCACCATTGTGCCATCTAGGCCATCATAAAAAATTATTTTATTTCATAATTTCAAGGAGGATTTCATGGGTTTAACCCTCAAACTACCAGAATTTTTATAGTGCATTTCTTACCGCTAAGGTCCATATGGACCCCATCACTCAAAAAACATGCAAAATTAATGGGCACTTGCTTCCCATATGAAAAACTTTCTGTAGAATTATGCATATTCTGCATTAAATTTTATGCAGAAAATCGATAAAATCCTGCACAATTTTTATACCTTTCTGCACACAGATTTTCAGCATAATTATTTATGCATAAAAAGTTATGCATAAGAAGTTATGCATAAAACGTTATGCATTAATTTTTATGCATAACTTTTTAGAAGGTTCACAGAGGGAATCGAAGCTAGGAACTTGCAAACACCAGACTGACGCTTTTACCCACTTGGCCACCTGTACTACTTAAAAATGAAGCATTTTAAAACTGAGTTATGGTTAGTTAATACAGTGGAACCTAGAAATTTACGAACTTAATCCATTGCATGACCTTATTCGGAAATGGAAAAGTTCGTAATTCGAATCAATGTTCCCCATTGCAAACAATGTAAATTAAAATAATGCGTTCTGTATTTTTCTGCATAGCTTATTGTGCAGAACATTTTATGCATAATCGCAGAATTTTATGCATATTTTTTTTTTGCAGAATTTTTTATGCAGAAATAACATTTTTTTCTGCAGAATTTTTTATGGAAAATTTTTTTTCAGCACAATTCTGCAACTTTTTTTTACATGGGTTAGAACACGGGACCAGGGGGCGAAAGGTAGATTTGCTTTTTGGACACGCTTAAGTTATGTTAGGCGGGAGAAAACTTTGGTTCCTGTTAATTTACCGCCACTGAAATTATGGCATGTCAAAAACGACACAATAACTCATGTCATTTCTCAAATATGGCATTTTGCATACATAACATTTACCAAATATGGCATTTCGATAAATGAAATTCACCAAATATAGCATTTTCCATACATAATATTAACCAAATATGGCATTTCGATAAATGAAATTTACCAAATATGGCATTTCCATTCATTATATTTATAAAATATGGCATTTCCATTCATGATATTTATCAAATATGGCTTTTCGATAAATGACTTTTACCAAATATGGCATTTTCCATTCTTGACATTTACCAAATATGGCATTTTCTGTACATGACATTTATCAAACATGGCATTTCGATAAATGAAATTTCTCAAATATGGCATTTTGCATACATAACATTTACCAAATATGGCATTTCGATAAATGAAATTCACCAAATATAGCATTTTCCATACATAATATTAACCAAATATGGCATTTCGATAAATGAAATTTACCAAATATGGCATTTCCATTCATTATATTTATAAAATATGGCATTTCCATTCATGATATTTATCAAATATGGCTTTTCGATAAATGACTTTTACCAAATATGGCATTTTCCATTCTTGACATTTACCAAATATGGCATTTTCTGTACATGACATTTATCAAACATGGCATTTCGATAAATGAAATTTACCAAATATGGCATTTTCTATTCATGACATTTACCAAATATGGCATTTTCCATTCTTGACATTTACCAAATATGGCATTTTTTGTTCATGTCATTTCAAAAATATGGCATTTTCCATACATGACATTTACCAAATATGGCATTTTCCATTCATGGCATTGACCAAATATGGCATTTTCCATTCATGACATTTACCAAATATGGCATTTTTCATTCATGTCATTTCCCAAATATGGCATTTTCCATACTTGACATTTACCAATTATAGCATTTCGATAAATGAAATTTCCAAAATATGGCATTTTCCATACATGACATTTACCAAATATAGCATTTCGATAAATGAAGTTTACCAAATATGGCATTTTCTATTCAAGACATTTACCAAATATGGCATTTTTCATTCTTGACATTTACCAAATATGGCATTTTTTGTTCATGTCATTTCCCAAATATGGCATTTTTTGTTCATGTCATTTCCCAAATATGGCATTTTCCTTACATGACATTTACCAAATATGGCATTTTAATAAATAAAATTTTCCAAATATGTCATTTTTCATTTATGACATTTACCAAATATGACATTTTCCATACATAACATTAACCAAATATGGCAATTCGATAAATAAAAATTACCAAATATGGCATTTTATATTCATGACATTTACCAAATATGGCATTTTCCATTCATAACATTTACCAAATATTGCATTTCGATAAAAAATGAAATTTATCAAACATGGCATTTTTCATTCATGTCATTTCCCAAAAATGGCATTTTCTATGCATGACATTTACCAAATATAGCATTTCGATAAATAAAATTAACCAAATATGGCATTTTCTATTCATAACATTTACCAAATATGGCATTTTCCATTCTTGACATTTACCAAATATGGCATTTTTTGTTCATGTCATTTCCCAAATATGGCATTTTCCATACATGACATTTACCAAATATAGCATTTCGATAAATGAGATTAACCAAAATGGCATTTTCTATTCATGACATTTACCAAATATGGCATTTTCCATTCTAGACATTTACCAAATATGGCATTTTTTGTTCATGTCATTTCCCAAATATGGCATTTTCCATGCACAACATTTACCAAATATGGCATTTCGATAAATGAAATTTCCCAAATATGGCATTTTTCATTCATGACATTTACCAAATTTGGCATTTTCCATTCATGACATTTACCAAATATGGCATTTTCCATTTATGTCATTTCAAAAAAAATGGCATTTTCCATTCATGACATTTACCAAATATAGCATTTTCCATTCATAACATTTACCAAATATGGCATATTCCATTCATGACATTTACCAAATATGGCATTTTAATGAATGAAATTTACCAAATATCGCATTTTCAATTCATGACATTTACCAAATATGGCATTTTCCATTCATGACATTTACCAAATATGGCATTTTCCATTCATGACATTTACCAAATATGGCATTTTCCATTCATAACATTTACCAAATATTGCATTTCGATAAATGAAATTCACCAAATACCGCATTTTCCATTCATGACATTTACCAAATATAGCATTTTTCATTCATGACATTTACCAAATATAGCATTTCGATAAATGAAATTTACCAAATATGGCATTTTCCAATCACGACATTTACCAAATATGGCATTTTGATAAAAGAAATTTACCAAATATGGCATTTTCCATTCATGAAATTTACCAAATATGGCATTTTCCATTCATGACATTTACCAAATATGGCATTTCGATGAATGATATTTACCAAATATGGCATTTTCCATTCATGACATTTACCCAATATGGCATTTTCCATTCATGACATTTACAAAATATAACATTTTCCATTCATGAAATTTATAAATATGGCATTTCAATAAATGAAATTTACTAAATATGACATTTTCCATTCATGACATTTAGCAAATATATGGCATTTTCCAAACATGACATTTCCTAAATGTGAGTGATAATGTGGCTTTTTATCATTTAACATGAGTAATTATGTTGTTTTTGACATGCTATACTTTTGGTGAACTTTAATAATTTTCGAAATTAATTTTAACATATTTATAGCTAATGATATGGCGGGAAGAAACATAACAACAAAATGTCATGGGCATAGCCAAGAAAAAAATCTACCTTCCGCCCCCTGGTCATGTGTTCTAAATAAGTGCCAATTAATGATCTTAGCCAATATAATAAAATATTTTGCAAAAAACAAGTCAACATAAAGACACATTTAAATTTATTAAGGTTATATTTGACTTTTGATCAATTATGTTAAAAATTACTGGTCGCAAGTTCAACAAAAAATGTTCAAATGTTGAAAACACAAACATTTTGCTATTTCTGCAAATGCCACGGAATTTCTGATGTAGCTATCTTGGGCAAATGTGACAGTTTCCTCTTTCTGGATCTTTGTTTTTCACTAGTTGTAATTCCTTTTTTTCCCGTTTGGCAACTTTACGTTAAAGATGAAAGCTCATCTGCAAACTGAAGCAAAAACAAACAGCTTTTGTGTGACTTGCATTGCTTCCATTTAGGATGCATTTAGAGGACAAATTCACATAGGGTGGAAACATCCAACATCTTTGAAAATATGGCACTTGGGCATCTATTCTTTTTATGCAAGTCCGTATATATCGAGAGACCATGGGGATAGATCCCCCTCTCCCCAAAATCGAAAAACTTTTACAAATTTCAATCTAAATATGCAAAATGTAAAAAAGAAATTGCACTTTTGCAATAAAACTGCAATTGTCTAATGGATTTTTCTATGGTAAAAATGCATTCTTCTAAGGTAAAAACGAGGACCATATCCCCGGAATGTGATGACATATACGGCCTTGGTTTTATGTTTGAAGAAATAGCAATGCAGCATCTGATCAGCAGTATCCACACTTCTTTTTTAAAGTTATAATAGCCTAGTAGATCGACCTTTTCTTGTCAAACTGGACGTCGCACACAGACAAGCGATACACAAAACTGCTCAATTTGGCGTCGCATTCCGGCATGTGGATTAAAAACTAGAAAAAAATAGTAGAGGCATACTACTAAGCCCCTCGTAGCTGTAGCAATATGGCGGCAAGGCAAACTAGCATCATTTGTGATATGGTGTAATCATTAGCACCTATGGGTTTTAATGTAAATAACAGTAGCAATATGGCGGCTTGTAGCGAACCACATTAATTCCCATTAATCTACCCTGCTTAAGACACCTAATCTAACCCTAGCTTCGCTAGGACTTGTCTCTTGTCCTTTTTA
>JAQGBW010000745.1:0-34844 GCA_034698625.1 Julus scanicus | reverse complement strand
AATTATAAAAGAATATAGAATTATTAAAAAATAATTGGGGGGGAGGGGGGGTAATCTACGGGTTGTGATATCATTTTGGATAGGGTGTAGTAAAATTTGTGACAATTGTGACAAAGGGGTGAGGGGGTGTTTAAAATAAGGCAAAAAAGTGTGACATAATTTATGGATCACCCCTTATGTAATATGGGATTGGTTATCTTTGCATAGCCGCAGGTATCTTGCACTGACACACCTAGAAATCCAACAGCTTAACCCTTTCCAGTGCAGAGATTTTTGGTAACAATTCAGCCCATTTATCGTCTTATGCTTCATAATAGGGCTAACACTATCTTATTTTGGCCAAGCTCCATTAGCGCTCAGCAACGCTAAATTCAATGAGTGTCCATCACTGCAAAGTGGGTCCTCCCCTCTTGTCCAATCCTTCAAGTCGAAAAACCTGAGTCCCAGCCAGATCCACATTTTTCAGACCAACAAGAGATATATCAATAATATAAAATCGCTGGGTTGTACGCGTAATTAAGTCCACTTGTTGAAAGGATTCGTTGGCCTCGTGTTTATTTTTCAAGTTCCTAAAAATCCACCTGTTTTAATGCAGTTTTTCAAGTTTCGACGCTCGGCCAGGGGGAGCTGCTAGCTCCCGTACGTAGCATCGTTTTCCTCCGCTTGTGCGCCATTGTATCCACCCATGGCTCATCACAGTGACAAGTGATATCTAAATTTACTTAATGTAAGGAGTGAAGACCACATTCATGATTAGGGATCCTGTGCCGAAAAAAAAACCGGTGTTGTTTGGGGATGAGACGTGACACCGGCCTTCCCGAAAAGAAAGTAATCGAAACGACAGCGAATGTATAAGAAAATACTTAACAGCAACAATAAAAAAGGTGGAAAGAAAAAAAAAATCCCGGGGTAAAAAGGTGTATATAGGAGATGGTTGAACTTGAAAGTGCTTGTGTGTATGTAAAATTAAATGACTTAGCTTTCTAAGTAACATAATATAAGAAAAACGTGCCTCGTCATGATCTCTACTTCTCTTTTTTTTCTTCTTTTTGGCATGGTATACGGCGGTATTTTCGCTTTGCACTTTTGTGATTTTTATCCCTGCCTTTTCAATTTTCAAAATGGATTGGCAGCACACCGCCCCCCTTTACTCCATTCTCAAAATCTCGAGTGCATGGACACAATTCCCCCCCTATTCTGTTTCCTAAAAGGTGACTGGAAAAAAGTTTACTTTTCGTGATATTATAACATCGCATGCGCTTTTGGGCAGTTTGCACGTCATCCAATACAAAGCGTTGTGTGCTTAAATGTACCATTTTACCCTCTGAAATGAAAACATTGAAAAAATGGTAAGTTAATGCGGTGTCTTCTTTTTGGATATGAAATCACTAGCTATCCAGAAGAAGCTTGTGAAAAAAAAAACATGGCATCGTGTTAAAATCATGAGATTTAAACTTGGAATTGCTGCTCCAGACATGATTTCGTCAATGATACATGTAGTAGACAAGTTATCTGACATTCTTAAATTTTGATGTAATGTATATATTTTGAAATGATATTGCATGTCATATGATTACAGTATTCCAACTCAAGTAGGACTACATCTTTTGATATAAGATGGGAGTGGGCCCCAAAACGCATTTCACCTATGGGCCCAAAAATTGTAGTTATGCCACTGATTCCCACTCAAATCATTTACAGTTTCTAATATAACATCAATTGATGAAACTTATAATACTATATTGTTTAAAACGTACTAGAAGATTGTATATTTTTGGACTGATGCCAAAATTTGAAAGATTTTAACAAAGTTTTTGTTAGGATTTCACCAAAACCTGTCAATTCATTGCCTTTATTTATGACCCATTGAGCAATTGCATGTTAATGTAAATCACTATGTTGAAATAATGCGTGTGTACACGAAGAATCCTATATATCTAGTAATTGAGTTGTCATCATTTCAATAATGTAATTAATAGTGCTTGTTAGAAACACATTATAATTGAGATGTGATATAAGTTTCCTGTACAAATACTGATTTGCCATGCTGATTTCATCACCTTTAACCATAAACACGTTCTAAAATAAGAATTTTGACGTTAATTTGACGGCCATCCAGTTTTTCCTCAGAATTTTATCCATAACAAATCTATAGTTATTAGATTTCAAATAAAAATCTATATAACTTACTGACGTCAAAATTCGCATGACCTTGTGCGTATACTCTATCTGAATCTCCATACATACATAAACAATATCAAATTTGAGTCGCATAAATCCACACTATATAGTTATCGTCAATTCGGCATAATTGCATGGCTTTCCATCAAAGCTATGTAATTATACATGTTTTATAATTATTTTTGCTAAAATTCTGAGAATATCAATTTCTAGCAGCTCGATTCTTAAAAGTCACATAATAATTCAGTTTTCTTGTTTTTTTTTTTTTTTTAAAGTAAATTAGTTTTAAAAGAGTTTACATAGGATAAAGAAAACATTGCATAATGTTGTCCCATTACAAATCAGTTTTCCATTGCTACTAAATATGACAGCATTAATCGTAGATTAATGCATGCTGTCTACGCAACCAGTAATAAATTTCAAAATGTTAATTAACATTTTTCGAATTGAGCATTAATAGATTTAAAAGTATTTAATGTAACAATATTAATTACAAACAATTTCATATTAAACAAACGTTAATCTAGAAAATTGTTATATTCATATTCGAGTTTCCTGAGAAGCATGTATACAGTTCATAATTATAACACAACAGAAAAACAGCTTAAGCTATACCTAATAGGGATTTAAAATACATGAACTAGTTGCATGCACATCACTAAATTATCTGACTCACGCTATATATGGGAAAATTTCTTCAATATAAATAATAAAAAAACCAAAACGTCAAGAAGCTCAATTATAGGCTAACATTGTAAAAATGATAGATATAACCCTTGAATATATAGTTGATTTGCAGAATTATGTTTCTTCCAGTATAATTTTAGAGCACCACAAGAGATACACATAATTGCATTGTAAAAAAAAAAATCCCGAACCGCAACAAAATTTGAAAACCTTTGCATGTGATTGTTCGGCTTGTGTTTTTTATTAATGCGAAAACAATAGTGAAATCCACCTTGATTTAAGCCCTACGGCTAACCAGATGTCAGAACTTGGCATTTTATATTCTTACACCATTTATTAGCTCCATAATCGAAAAAAAATCACCTTATTTTACACGATTTCATATTTACGAAACAACAATTATCAACTCCCATACCATGTATAAAAAAAAAATGAAAAATAATACCGATTATAAATAGGCCCAAAGTGCATAGCTATTGGCAATTCATAAAAATGTTCGCTGTCTACTAACAAAAAATTCACATAAAACATTATTGCGAGAAGTAATTGCACTGGCATTTCCACCCCGCATTCAATTTTTATTGTTAGATTTTTTATTTAAAAAAGTCATGTTCATTATTGTTTATTATAAGGCGATTACCAGCTAAAATTGAGGAAATAAATTTCAAATTACACGTTTGGGCAATTTTCAGTTGACCAACGTCAGGCATGACTACAAATTCTGTTGGAAATCAAATAGATTCGTGTACTATTTACGATCCATAATCTGTTTTGATCTATCTTGTCACATTGTCGATTTAAATGTGTAAATCGACAATGTATCAAGATAGATCAAAACAGTGTTTTGAAATTCTCAGGGTTGCATGCCTTAGGATTAGCATCAAACAAATTACATAAACACGTTGAACACGTCAAAATTTGACCAGGTTAATGAAAACCTGGTCACTAAGGTCGGTTTCTGTTAATTTAATTGTAATTCTGAAGAAGAACATCAGTCGTTAACTAACGTTAAGTCATTCAACTCTCAAATAGGATTCCATTGAAAAACCAAAGTACCTGTCTTCAAAGATATTTAATTAAAAATTAACCACAGAAACGCCAATTAAAACTCTTAACTTTGAATCCTGTATATATTTAAGCAACATTTGTTAATATATGCTAAGCGAAAATACTAATTAGTTATTACTAAATGGCTGACATCCTAACGTCCTTTAACCTGAGCCACAAATCACAAATTCCTGAATACGTTTATAAATCCTATTTAAGGCAAACACTAGGCAACTAAAGCCTGAATTTAATTTAAAATAAAATTTATGACCGGCTAAAATCTATTATATTCAAATAAAAAAGGTTAATGTCACGCAATTTCGATCATTTAAATATCTTTATACATATGTATACTGATATAAAATATATACAGCGTACAGGATGCAAGCCGCCAATAAATATGGAAAAGGAAACCATAATGAGCGATGAAAAATATATTTTCAGGGAAAAACATCAATGCTATTCGTATATATCACAATCTTTTATAATCTAGATTCTAAATAAATATTCACCAGAATTTAATCAGTTGCCATTTGAAAACTTGAAAGAAGTCTGCATTGTTTAAATTTATAGCGTTCAGATTAATAAAATAGGCCATTTTATAACTATAAAAATGTTTGACATGGTTGCATAGCAAAGCAAATATGGAATATTTTCCTAATATATTAGTTTTTAAAATTTCCAGGAAAGATTTGAGGCAACCCACAATCGATAAATACTGCAGCGTATCAACACAGAACATACAATACTAGTAAATGAAACAGATATATTCATAAAACTAAGAATAGATCATCTCATTTCAAAAATAAGCTCAAGTAATTTTCGAGGTTGTTATATTGTTGAAGGCCTTGTAAGTACGTAAAATAAGAACAACGAAGGTGAACACAATTTAATAAAAGAAAGTTTCAAAGTTTTTCAAAAGAAAATGAATGCCACTCACGTAAGTTTTATTTTTTAATATCAACGATTGAAAATTAAATATCATTCTATGAAATTAAATTCTGATAGGTTGCATGGGTAAGTCTTCAAACCAGTTTTCACAATGACAAAAAAGTATTTTTAAGAAACAAAAAACGCACTCGTTTTATACACAAGAAAATCACATACTGTATAAACGTGCACAGAAACTGAACCTTTGAGAACAAATATATCGTCAATCAGCATATACTTGAAAGCAGACATCTTTCATTTCACAATCGTGTACCATATATGAGCTTGTACCATTCGATATACCCATATGATACTTAACGAGATAAAACTGCATCTCTCTATTTGATAAAGAACATTTTTTCATGTTTTTATAGATTAATATAGTAGCTTTGCCTAAAAAATGATAATATGGATTCGATATCTGACATTTGCAAGTTTATTTTAAGTTGAATTTAGATAAAATGGGTATTTTTGCAAAAAGGTGACCTTTGTTAATTCAGTACGTGAGTATTAGATATTCGATACTTCGGAAAATATTTAAGATAAGACAAAAATTGAATCGGTTTTGTCAAGTCATTAAGATAAATTATTTTAAAGTTATGAATACACTCAATATAACGAATAAGAGTACAAAAATATGGGTTTTCCCCCCAAAAAAAGCTATTAAATAATCTATTATCCATTAAACGTGCTTCGATTGTTAGATCTAAGTTCTACTTCGTAGAACTATTATGCAATTGGAATAAATCTGAAATTGTGATAAAAATCTCGATATTTCAACGCTATCTAATGAGTAATATTTCAATTAGACTAGTTACGAATACGTAATTGAGGAAATGTATTTTCCAAATAGATAACTCATCTTGCATAATTACTTTTTTTAAAATTAGCAATATCTAATTAATATTCAAATTAAAAGAATTCTAGTTTAACAGGAAAACTCAATGGAACGTTTTTACATAGTAATTTTCTGTTTGAAATTCTAAGTATCAAAACTTACAGATTCAACTGTTTGGACTTGGGATTTGACCATAAGTTACACGTTACCAGTACCATTACCGCCACTTAAATCACCACCATTCTACCGTTTCAAACATGGTGGAACAACTTTATATAGTGGTTGCTTTTAATTTGCATTTGTAAAGGGTTCTTTTTACAACCGTGACCGAATAAAATCCACGGAGGCATAAAACCAAGTGTCAAATATGATAAAATGTACCTATTTTATTCACCGTGCCCTCCTTTACTTGGAAAACCTTGATTTACATGCAATAAAATGCAATGCCGTGTTCGTAAAAAATAAATACAATCAAAAAATGTTGTTTGATTTTTTGTGAAGTATAAAGTTGATAAAAGATGCCAACAACGGATGGAACAACGATTCAAATATTACAATTTCCCCTAAAAATATTGAATCGATGTGACATTATATACAGCGTAATAATATAGAAATCTATTAACTACTATACAAACTTCTACAAAAGCTGTCCAGCAGTTAATTATTAACATTTATGCATGGCTTAGCCATATTTTGTTATATACTACATTGCTTGTTACATGACAGCCTCTTACTCTGTCTTAAAGTTAACTATTTAGATGCAACCAAACACTAAGATTTAAAAAACCTAATGATGCAAAGATGCTAAGAAATCTTAGAAACTGATCTAGAGATTGACAATTTTTCAAAATTAAATATTTTACAGGGATTAACGCCCTATAAAAAATAATTGTTTGTTGACTTTATGCAGTTTCCAAATTACCAAAATTACTCAAGTACTTAACAGCTCTATAATAAACTTTGCCAAGAAAAATTCGAGTAAAAATATACTCCAAGTGGAAAACTTAAGTTATCACTGACCGCCATCTATTGATACGAAAGCGAAATTTTAGACTCGAGGATAAGCAAACCTATTCCTAAATTTAGCAGTCAAGGATCCCATAACGATCCTCTAGCGTCTTATATAACGACATAAAAACTCGTCCAAATTTAGAAAGTTAGTTCAGGGCATTCATTAAGAAACGATTTAGGAGTGCTAAATTCTATTCTGAATGGAACGATAAGAGATAACGAGCTTTTTTTTTATTGGGAACGAAAAACAGGCATCAAGTGCCACACCTAACCAAAAATAAGGTGCATGCACCATTCTCACTTTTTTTAATCTTCTCTTAAAGCATCAGTTCTTTTTGTTTCCCTCCAGTAATTAATAAAACCAACCCTGGGGACTACCCATCCTCAAATGCGAAAAAGAATTGATTAACATGCGAATTACGTATGATGTGCCACTCAGCTTTTAGCACATTCGATGTGGTGAGGTTATAACTCGTTAAACACTCGAGATTTCTAAATCTTTTATTTTGAGATATGTTTTACGTGGAATCCTGATGAAAAATAAAGAATTGCATTAAAGGCACGAGTCACATTTCTATGTGGAATACCTCCGTTATTTTATATGGGAGTGTTAGCACACGACTGGCACGCCTAAATCATGCCTAAACGCACGCTACAAAAACACAATCGACTAAGCATGAAAATGGCGAATTTGATAAAAATTCCTCCCCCGATTATACGCTCTTTGAACGATATAAGCATTATTTGGTAAGCTATAAGCAAGTGACCGGAAAAACTGCCCAATTTGCACAAAAAGGTATAAAAATCAGGATGTTTGATGCTATTGCATGACTTTCGGTCATGGCTGCCTTACTGCCACCCATAATGCCAAGTTACTCAAAGCATGAAATTTTTTAGTAAATCGTTCAAATTGCCGTATACGGCGCTTATATGCGCCAACCCAGACCTTTTATTAAATTCATGGAAATGATGTAGATCCCGTACTTTGATACGATTCGATTCACAATACCATTAATTCCTCTCTTGAGTCAACATATTTACCCAGAAAATACAAAGACGGATATAAGCGGCAAATGCGGATAAGATAAAAACATAAGAAATGCAGTGGAAATGTCAAAAGCACTTATGAAAACAAACTTAATACCGGTTACAAAGGAGATCTTTCAGCACTCTTTAAGCTCCATACATTCAAGACGATTTGTGGAATTTCCGAAATAGCGGAATCGCATTTAGAATCCTTTGTTTTTTGTTTATTACAAAGCATGCCCTGGTAAAAAAAAACCAATAATTGAGATTTTTATTGTTTTCTATTGTTATTTGGAACGTTGTTTTCTATTGGTATCAATAGAAAATTTCTATTGGTGTTATTGGTTTCAATTGTTTTCTATTGTTCAGCCAATACAGCCAAACCATAGAAGTCAATACAGGAACCATAGAAAACAATTAAAACCAATAAAGTGTCCAAATAACAATAGAAATCTTTATTGGTTTCTATTAATTGTTTTTTTCACCAGGGCATGGGTTCTAAAAATCTCAAATAACTAAATTACAAAAGAAATGACGCTACTGTGCAAATGTTCAGAGATTGGAGACAAAATAAAATAGAAATGAAGACATTTTGGGATAGAATGTCAGTTGGCATCAATGATTGTTCGTTTTCTATTTCATTATACACTGTAACAGCTCGTGTCAGTGCATTAGTAGACGTGTTCCAAAAGTTTTGTCCCACTTCGCCGACAGTCAATGGTTAGGCTTGGTTAGAAAATAGGCTGTCGGCGAAATGTGTTGTCGGCGAAGTGGATAAAAACCGTTCGAATGATAGTTGTCGTGGAAAAATGGCAGAACGGTAGAAAATTCCGATAGAGGCTATTCGACCATATTAAGACACGCGTGTTACAAGTATTCACGTTATTTTGTCTACCTCCTGCATGTATACATGGTTTTCAGTCTGGAGATGGCTGACTTAAGAATCGAGCCATGGCGACCAAATGAGTGATGGCACTGCCATGGACTAAGCTGATCTCACCAAGTTTCTCTACATTAGCACTCAGCTGCTTATCAAGATACGCTGCTTTTTGCACCATTTGTGATTTATAGGAAGGTTACTAACAAGGGTGCTGGAAGCGATGCACTCCATTATTAAAAATTATTAAATATAAATATGCACGTGTACTCACCAGGAAGCTTAGTGAGGTCACTTCATTTCGGCAATTCCAAGACCTGGGAGAAAAGAGAAAAGAGCAATTAACTAATTGCAGTGGCAGTACACATTGTAAATGCCAAGAGGTTAGCATACAATTCCGGAATGGGATATCCAAGCTTAAAAAAGTCATGTTTAGTGCGGATCTAAGCGTGGCGTTTTTAATGGCATAACATGAATTTTTAAATTTGTGCTCGAAACAGACTCTTATATGTGGAAATGATAAAATGTCTAGCAACGTAAACTTACCTACGAAATTTCAACGAGTCAGCATGAATATGGAAAAATCACGCCCACAAAGCATGCCTAAATTCACATTTATACCATAAACATTTTATGGTGGAATAATTGCACCGGTTTGCAGTAAAAAACACAATGTTTCAGCCTTAGAAATGGTGAATGATATTATTTTCAATATTGTAAAAATATATAAACAGCATGTTATATGCATAAAAATAAAATGCTAGCAAAATGGAGACTGTTGTTTTCCTAATTAAACGAGAAGCAGCTTTTACATGTATGGCTTAAATTATTGATACATTTTCTAAGATAATGAAACAAAAGTGCGAATAAAAAATGTCAAGCGATAGGTTTTATTTTTGTGATAAAAACCATACATGCACATGCTGGAGCTATCCGATTTCTTATCGCCAGCATAAAAAAAAACTTTTTTTATTCATTGGAGATAAATGCGATATAAATATTTTAATCCTTTTAGCCAAGCTGAAAAATAAATTTAAGATTTTCATAAACAGGATTTTAAAGGTTAGTTTTCTTTGGCAGCAGTACAAGTGACAATAAATTCTTAGAATCTCAAACGAAAAATGAGGGCAAGGGCTAACAATGCCTTTGATTCATAAACATTTTGGAGTGCTTATACGTGGCATATTTGTATGAAATTTAAAAGGAATAATCTTTCAATTAACACTTTTTTCCTCCCAACACATAAGTTGAACTTTGAGCTTTATGTTTAGTTAATATAATCTGCACTTTGAGCTTATAGCTGCATTTATAAATGTCAGCACCCTGCTGCCATCTCGTAAAATGAAAGTTAAACAATAAAATAATGCTCCATTCTCTGTGCCAAAGTCAAGCATACACTATGCAAAATATGTCACGCCACTTGTATCTTTGAGCATAACACAGCTGTTTCCAAGTTTTTTATATCATAATCCGGACATGACTTATTGAAAATAGCAATAAAGTAGTAATATTAACAATTTATGGCATTTACGACTGAAAAACAGAAGAAAAAAAATAACATGCAATGTTTTCCAAGAACTTGTTAGCATATGCATGCAGTGTCATTTAAAACTATCATTGGCATAAAAAAGTATACACCACATAAAAATAAGTTATATTTTCAAAACTACAGCTTTTTTTGAAAATTTTAAATTGGTTAATCCAAACAGGTCTACTGGTACTGCATATTTGGAATAACACGACTGTATGAGTTGAGATGATGATCGAACTTGTCAATAAAGGTTGTTGAAAGATACTGTATGTCTCGACAGGGCTATTTAAAATACTCGCACGCCCAACCATGATAATAACATGTCGCTTTAAGTTTCATTCTGCTTTAATCTTATAATGACATGTTCAGAAAATTAGAAAAATATACGTATGCCTTGCTCAAATGCAGTGTTTGATACTGTAAGTTATCATACTGTTAAAGACAGACAAATGATGCATCGCTATAGATATCAAGTCTCAATAATTTCAAATCATAACATATCGCTGACATGCTTTATTAGATGAATCTACAGTGGTGGCTAATCATAATGTCTAGTATAAATTATCGAAATCCTGGATAAAAACAAAATACTAACCTCGAAGAATTATTAAAAACAGAAAATAAACTCAATAATTCAGTGTTAGTTTTCAACCTCTTTGCAACAATGCATATATCGTAATAATTGTACGTGGAATATTCTCGATAAGAAATGCAATAAGATAATATTTTTGGCAGATGTAATGTTTTATATTATTAATACAAATTATTAAAATCAGTACTAGCCGTTTATGATAAAAATTGAATCATTTATCTAGTTATGACAAACGAAGATAACTGATAAACTTAACAATCTAGAATATATTGAATAAAAAATTATAATTCAAGGATTTCATACTAATATACACAAATATGTCAGTAGATTACGATAATCTGAAGGTTTCCATAAACCGATAATGTTCAATGTTTCAATACTTAAGCTCCGAAAATGTGGAAAAAAAAGTACAAAAAAAGAGGCAATTCACCATTGAGCAGATTATTGTATTCAAATCCTCATTTTTCATTATTTCGTTCGCAAAATTTGCACAAAAATGTCTTGTGTGCTGTGGCAATATAAGCTGTTCTATAGCCATAACAGTTGATTTAGGAATGCATCCAAGTACAGTATATAATGAGATATAAGACTCCACCTATAAAAGCTAAAATAGCATTGAAAAACATTTGAAATATCTATTGTTTAATTGGTGCATTCGACACCAAATTTGGCAGTGGTGAATTTAACCTCCTTAACGTACGATAATTATGAATTATTACATTCGTTTAGAAATAAAAATGTTGAATAGACAGATAACGATAAGTTTTTAAAATCTTTGACATATTTTACCTTCAATGCAACTTTGAGGTAAATTTTGACAGCTATATGTTGAATAGTTTACTTATTTTTCTACTGAATACTTCATGCAAGTATTAATAAAGTCTCATCAGATATAATGAGATATAGCAGATAAAGGAAAACAATTCAAAAATCTGTAGTTGTCCCGTCCTCTATGGGGTGATGTATACACAGCAGACAAATAAAGATGTTTATTTTCTATGACTAAAGCTTTCAATTAAATGTCTTTTTTTATTTTATTCATTAACAATTGGCAGCTAAATTGTATGACTCAAAAGTACTTTTGAACTTTACGGACATTTGGGTCGGGTTAAAAATGTATTTTGTTCACAATCGTCTCTCCACATGAAAATAAGGAAGTTTTCAGAAAGGAAAAACTTCAGAAATTTGTTATTGTAGGCTCTGTATTTTTCTTATTGTAAGGAAATTATAATGGCATGTGGTGTGACAAAAACTTCCTATCCCTGCACTCACGCGCAAATTAACATAACATCCATATCGATATACCACTCAAAACATAACTAACAGGAAATTTGTTGTGAAACTTACTAATATAAAAACAGAAAAAGGGAGGAGATCCGGACAAAGCAGGATAAACCTCGAGCAGTTGAATTCATAATCTCAAAAAAAATTATTCAATTTTTTGTGAAAAACATTTCAGAAAATTTCTTAAACTTATGTCAAACCGAAAAAGTTATATTCTGTCAACCCCTTTATGTACTTAAGTCCAATTAAAATATAGACTGCAAGAGGTCGATAAACCTGTAGCAGCAGTTGATTTCATAATCTCGATAAGTTTATATGAAATTCATTCGCCCCAATTAAAACTTCCATTATTTTCGGCCTACAGTATGAGGCATCCGAGCAATTCATGCGAAATGGTCAATGTCATCATCCTTGTTTCTATTCTACGCGCCAGGGGGTCCAAACAATGGCGACCATTTTGACGACTCACTCATCTCTGGTCACTTTCGAGTGGAAATCAATCGGCATGAAAGGAGATAGAGGGTCCGGAAGGAATTGCTACAAGATTCAATCTCACATTGCATGATTAACATACTCTAGATAAGCCAATTGAAGTCGAAGTAAACATTAGGTTGAAAAAACAAAACAAATGAAAATCTACATTAACAATTCGCTTAATGCTTATCCTTAATCCTCTAGCAACGACGTTTCAAACATTACAATGGAAATGGGATAATAAATAATTCTCTGGAATTTGCATTACATTCATTTTGCAAAAATGATCTTTTTTTTCAGTTTGTTTAAATATTTCCCAAAAACAAATTCTAAACAATTGAATATAATTGTGATTTGTACGTGACTCCAAAACGCAGGCAATACCAATCTTATTAATTTTAATTAGCATCAGATCACTGCATGATGTTGTCAAATAAAAGCATGAGAACAGATTAAAAATTATGAATTGACAAGCCAATAACCGTTTTGAAATTCTTGAATTTTAACATTTAACATTCATGTTACCATTAACATATATATAGTACAAAGCTAGTTTGTTGGATAGTACCAATGGCATTATCAAATGTCAAAGAAGGGGTGGATGGCATGCAGACGCTTATTATTAACTAATAAGCGTCTTATTTTTTATTTAATTATAAAACTACTATAAGAAATGTAAAGACACGTATGGACGAGTTGGCCATGGTCAGGTAGTCATAAAACACCATCATAGAAATACGCTACTCAAAAAGTAGAAACCTGGAGATCAGGACTTGATCAAGTTTTTGCCCCATGAAAGAGATTTAATGGTATCCAATAACGAACGAAAAAGTACTTCGAATTTTCAAAGTAGATAGAATGTGGCTCCGAGTTAATTTGATTTCGGTTTGAGAAAAGGAGGCAGCAAGGTGTCGGGAAAAATTAGCCAAACTATTGTTTATATGAACCACATGAGTGTATGGGCGTGAAAAAGTGGGATTTTGCAATAAAATGGCGGACACATTCAGATGAAATACTTAGTCACGCTCATTTGCCACGTTGGTAAAAACAATATTTAATATTTATATAAAACGCCTATCCATTTTCGACATAAATAAACGAAATTATTACCCAAGCGGCACAAATTTAAGGAGTTTATCTACAACAATTTATTAAGTTGATCTCAAAACTTTCCCATTGAGGCAACTTGATACGTATTTTTTTTCTCGAAATAAAGAAAAAGTAATACCATGTAGTCCAATAAAAAGTCTAGGTCACCAATAGTTCTTCTAAACTGCTAATAAACACATATCCATGTTATTCCCATTTCAACTTTATTTAGACAATCTAGCACTTAACTTCGCATAATTTCAAGAGTTTATCTTTCCGGCATTTACAAAAGTAGCCTTTTTTTCGTCATTAACGCCTTCCGCTTCAATATCAGGCAATTGTTTATTAAATTGTCCACTTGCCTCGCATGGGATTCGCACGTTATTTTCATAATTGGTATTAAAGAACAGTACTTTTTGTCAAAGAACGGTATATTTATTAGTAATTATGGATCTACAAAGGGTGGCAACACGTTTTTTAGGAAAAATTCTGGCTAATTCAACGACGCTTTTTAAAACATTTTCCCTCACTCTTTTATTGTTAAAATAGGCTATTATATGCAACGGCTGGACGGAAGGGCGTGCTAATTATGCAGAAATATTTTTAATAAATAGATCCTGTTTTCTTTCCTTTCGAAACCACCAAAATATAAAAAAGCACAAAAGAATTTATTACATTTCACAATTGCAACTCTGGCAATCGTAAAACTGTTTAAATTACAATAAACTGTCGAATTTATAGGTATCCTATTTCAAAACAAAATCCATTCATTGCTTCAATATTTACAGCTACAGCATGTGGGCCTAATTTTCATAATAATTACAGTACTATATTTTTATAAGTACGTAAAATTGGAATTTTTCCAAAACGGAACACAAAATGAATTGCTAAATGTGTGTATAGTTAGTTTGAAAAATATCCCATAATTTAGAATTTAATTACTTCTATTTTTAATTATTTAATTGTTAAATTCTCATGCGGAAAAATATTACAAATGATGTCATGCTTGCAAAACCATTCAATGAAATGTATTTTATGACGTATTGATCTACGGCCTACACGTATTCAATTACATTTTTGTAATATATCGATAACATAAATATACAGACCAATAAAGAAATAAAATTGATCATGTATTATTCTTTTTTTACACTAAACTCTGGATTAACCGCCTCTCTCTCTCTCTTAACCAACCTTCGGTCTCAGAACTAGTGGTTCTACTAGCTGTACATGTACAGTGTATGAAGGTTACTAAACCGATTCGAACTACAGGGTTTTGTAACAGTAAATTTCAGAAAGATACATTCTAAATTTATGTTGCCTGCCTTAACAGATGGCAGAAGTATGCACTATCAAGACACTAGATGATACAGTGGCTATAAAATAATATTTATATGGCAAGGCATCAGAAAATTTCCACAAAAAAATGGTAAACCAACATGCTATTCCAACTATTTAAAGTGGACACCTATGAAAAATAAATTGCAGAAGCCATATTTTGTCTCTACTGACACTGGAAAGTGTATTCTATTGTTTGAAAAGTCTGTTTTTTTGCCCTTAAAAATAATATGGAAAATTTGGTTTTAACTGGCTTCAGGCAGAGAAATAACACAAATTTCCATCTTTCATGTTTCAACTGCAACATGGATAAACGTACGTGCACAATAGCACAATAGAAAGCCAGAGTTTTCAATTAGTATTTACTACATAAAACACATCATACCAAAGAAAGAGAAAGAAAAAACGACACATTAAAATATTACGACACCTCTAAGCAAAATATTTCCAAAGGATATAAAATTGTGCTAAACAGGTAGTGGTATAGGTGGAGAGAATGTATGTTTCGTCAAAGATTAGTTATTACATCAAAGCTAATAAATACCCAATTTATGACCCATTGTTTTTAGCCTTAAAACCTCCAAACACCTCAGAAATTAATGACGTTATAAGCTACCATTGCCTCATGGTAATCGACGTGTTCTGAAACTATAAACACAACGAACCAGTGTTTTAAAAACAAGTTGCACCAAACATTGTGTACCCGTTATTAAAACCAATGAATTAACGACATGTGTTCTGTATGGATTTGGTTGAAATAGTATGAATAGTGTTGGTTGTGGTTGTTTCTTAAAGAGTGATCTAGGGAACCCCAAGGATGCAATAAGAACAGTTTCTGTAAATATAAATTGATTAGTTTGGGTTTTTAATATTTTCTGGGTCCATATGAGTAAATAAACAATGCAAATTCCTGGTACCGATTAGTTTGTAAAATTATAGCTACAATCAACTTGTGATGTTTAAATTTGTAACTGTATAAATTAAGAAAATTGCTTAATATTGTCTTTGTATTAAGTGTTCTAGCCTTTATTAAACACCAGTTAAACACCGAACACTTCGTTACAATTACTACTTAATTCGCACTTACTGGACGTTGTTCAATTCAAAATGCCCATGGGCCCAGAAAAAAACCTAGAAAGGACTATTAGCGAATATTTACCGCAAGGTATAGTTTAATTTAACTTTCCTAAAAAAATCACCTTGAAAATTTCTCGTTGTACAAATTAAATGTTAAGTGCCCTTAGGATACTCTGATACTCTTGGGGAAAGGCAAAGAGGGAGCCCTATGTAGTTTAAGAATACAACCTTGGCATAACCCTTAAGTAACTCGATATATACAATGTATTTATGTTTGAATAAAAATTGCTACAATGTTGCAAAAATCGATTACATCGACCAATTATTGTGCTAACAAATCTTTATACAATTTTTTTCAATTAATTGGGTATGTCAAAGAGCCGCGTTTGATATTTGATGCTCACGCAAAATGTCCATGAGGTAATGAACTTCAAACGGGTAACTCCATCGTTACACTAACATTGGCCCCTAACCAAAATAGGGCAAAACTGGAGAAATAACATTGAAAAAGGTCGATTTCAACATTAACGTTTCACGAAGTCTAAAATCTTCATATTTTAAGATTTAATATACATGTATACAACAAGAAGGGTACCGCCTTAACAACCCCTTATTATTAATTGAAAACCATATAATAAGAGTTGATGGGGGGGGGGGGGAGGGAGAGAGAAGAAATTCGTGGAAAAAACACACTAAATATTGTTCCCTATTAATTGATGATATTAGCAGAAACATCCAAAATCGGCCAGTTTGCATCACATTATGAAATCGGTTCGGTAAACTTAAACCCATAAATTACAAAGATAGAATCCCCTTTTTTCTCAAGCATTACTTTTTTAGCCTTACAAGAGCATAATAATTAGCCAACAATTTAAATTGCATCTTACATTATAAATTCATGGCCCGTATCCTCAGCCTGTGAAGGCCATTTGAATGATAAGCAGAAACAGAAGATGATAGTGTACTAAAACTTTAAAAACTTTAATTTCTCCAATGTTGAAATTTCTAAAACTTGTTTATTTCACATTGAAATGTAAATTTGTTACTATATTTTGGTACCTCATTCGATGCCAATGTACAGTATGCAACAAAAACAAACGCGCTGCTTGTACACGTTCATTACTTAGCTGCTAGTGGCAGAGTGGCACACGAGTACTCATTGGCCAAATTTGTGGCCCTCTACTTGAAAGGGGGAAAACATCTATCTAGCCATTCAATAGTTCAAAATACGCGCCCAACTTTGTGATAAGTGTGGTAATAAATTATTTTCTTGGCCCTGACCAAAATTGACAGTGCAGTAAACACCGTGTGAATTTTATAAAAAGAATATCTAAAATCACATCTCTGTGTACGAACATAACTTTTAACTTAATGATTAATAAACGGTATGTCCTGTAGTATCACAGTAATGCTTACCATTCACTTGTGGTTCATCTCAGCGTCACAAATTGACGTATTATCTCATAATATCATATTACCGTCCCACTGCTTGCCTAAGTATAAAAATAATGCTAAACTTTTAAAGTTTATGCAAATAATACTATCAACCAGTGTTATTCAAGACATTTGAATTCAAAATGTTGTTTAAAAATGTACCACATTTGTTAATCTCCTGCTTTTACATCCATTAAAATGACGTGCTGTCAGTATCTCATAGTAAAAAGTACATATGGCAATGATAAGCTGACGTTTGAACTAGTCGTAGGCGATTTAATTTTATGAAAAGTAATCATTTTTCGACTGATTTAGTTACAATAAGGCATATAATAAAAGCTTTTGTGCACAAATGAAGGTCATTTTTTTACGACTTAAACATATCTATACGCCCAATTTCTTAAGACTTCTCTTCACCATACGAGAAAAAAACTGTTAATTCATGACATTTGTTTGCAAAAGAATTACTACTTCGCCGAATAAATTAGAAAACATGTTTGAAAAATGTGTCCTTCGCGCGCAGAAAATTATTAAATATCACATGATTTAATTAACAAACATAAAAGTTATGCAATCGCTATAGGCATGCGCGATTTATGGGTGTGCAGTTGCAGTGGTGGAAAGTGGAGTCGTGTGATCAAGTTGGCTTTGGAAATGGGAAAAGTAAAGAAATTGGGTTTCAAGTTGAATTACAGAAAAAAGGGAAATTTCACATCAGAAATTACGAGTCTGCATAACTGCATTTTCCTTATCAATTTCAAGTCACCCGCAATATGCAAGCACCAGTCAATAATGCTAAAACAACAACAAAAAATTCCCATTTTAATGATAATTTTATTATTTCATTACTCGTGGTTTTAGGTTCCCCAGTGCATTGCGTGATTGCCCGTAGTGGGGATTGTCCATAAACTTATTCTGAAATGCAGGGATACTGATTTACAGACTATAACTGATAGTTACTCTAGCTAACATGTTTTCTATAAGACAAGTGATCTGTGAATACGATACAGTATATTCATCAAATCATACCATACCATGTGGTTTTGAATAGAATAATTTCAAGCATTGTTTTCCAAAATAGAACAAAATTCCCAAAATAACTTTGTTTCGTTACATTTCTTTATATTGTAAAACAAGCTTAGTTTCACCCAATTAAAAACTGTCACACTTTATGGGCAATTGAACGTGTACAACAATCAGGGGAAGAATGCTTGTCAAAACTTGTTGACATCATGCGTTGAAGGTAACATCCAAGTTGACCTGGCAACTTAAGTTGAACCGATTTCAACAGCTGACAACCTGCCATCATGAGCTCAGCTAAACTTTCCTATAATTTAACGTCTAGTATGATTTTGATAGGAAGAGTTTAATTAAATATTTTATTTTGTTAAATTTGCCTACTAATCTTCACATACAAGTAATAACACGCTGTGTATAAACTGAAACAGGATATATGAATTGTGATGTTCACCTTTTCTGAAATATAAATATATGCATATCTATAGAACCATTAAATTGTTAACTAGAAATAATGATGTGTTAAATTTAACTTAAAAATGGCTTATCTCCTAATTTATTTCGGTAGAAGAAACACGATTTCATTGACATTTTTATTTACACCAGGAAATAATTTGCGGGAAAGGTAAAAAAAATAATAATAGCTTTACCAAATTGCGGTGGTTTGAAAAGAAATTTGGAAATCGAGCGGAAATATACTATATATTGAACTCGACTGGCAACCTTTTGTTGAACTTGTGTGACAAGTACCTGTGTATGCTAGCAGTTCATAAATTATTCAATAATGTTGAAACCAGCTTATAACAAAAAACATTTTTTTTAATTTACTCATTTTCAGAATAAAAAAATACATACTATATAGTAAATATAAAACCAAGTTCAATGACACATAAGCAAACTCATAAATAATTTTATATTGATGTAGTTTTGGTCAAAAGTCATCATTACTCATACATTTTTTATAGATTTAATATACTGCTCTAAAATATCGCTGTAATTAAAATTAATATACATATTTAAATTTACTTTTTGAACTGGCTATGCATATTTACAGCATTTGTGTATTAATTTGGTATTGGAATGGATTTGTACAAGTTTTGAGAGTATAATTAGTGTATAGAGGCTTAGTGCAATGGATGGAAATTAAGATAAGCAATGGTAATGGTGATCATGTGTTCTTCAAAAGAAATTAACTAAGTAAATTACGTGTATGCAAGTCGTATCGTTACCTTTTGTAGGTATAGCAATTATTAAAAGGTGGAGAGTTTATAATAAAGAAAGCGAAGTTCCAAAACAAAACATTTATATATCGCTAAAGGTCAACAGGACTGTAACAAATTGGCAGAATGCGACCTCCGAGACTCCTTATCACATTTATCCTAAGATCTTTGACTCGTTATTTCCATGAACAACAAACTCGAAACGCACCCGCAAGAAGGAAAAAAATAAAAATAAAAAAAATATGAGAGGTCATAAAACAAAAGGTATTTATTCATTTTTTTCTCATTAGCAATTTGCATTCTTCCTCAACTCATCTTCAATCATTTTCATTTTTTTTTTCAGATCCTTGACTTGAAATTTCCATGTCAAGAACGATAAAAAAAATCAGCAAGAGAGATCTATTAACGCTAAGCCGTAAATATACTGATGCAAACAACAAAAATAGTTGTGTGAGACGGTAATGAAATTTTAAATCATGTTCCGTTATGTAGCTCACAATAAGTCATGTAGTCCAAACCTCAGATTTGGAATCCAATAATACATTTGAAAATCATGTTTTGTTGGAAACGCGTCTTTAAATCAGACAAAAAAAATATAATCATTTGGATTGCAGTGTTTCTTCTCAGAATTTCATTTTTCCGTGTAATCTCCTAATCTAGTTTTATTCATCCTATACATAAGTTAAAACTCCGTTAAATTTCTTTAAAATCGAGAAGAAAAACACAGAATGCATAACTTATATAGATGCTTCTGGAGATTAGTTTATTATTATACAGGATATACTAGTTCTATAAATCACTAATGTATCATCTCCATGGTAATATATAATACAGAAGCTTAAGTGGCGCCACCATTCTGCAGTTCTTTTCCTGATGAGCCTCCAGCTATAGCGCCTCAGCTATTGCTCTACAGCGCACTGCCAGCAATATTAAATTGCTTAAGCATAATGGCTCAAGCAAAATAAGATAAACATGTTGTAACACGTGTTTACAATGTTGAACATGTCCATTCATGTTTAAGCTGAATTTGCAAAATTCCCAACGTCTGTCCATGTCGTTGCAAAAAAATATATTTTCAAGGATGTTTATTATTTGAAAAAATTATTAAAATGTTAACACAATTGCATTGCTTTCATAAAATATACATGTCCAACAAACGCACCATAGCATCATTAGATTCATGTTTAACACATATGTAATTGGTCACTGTAGATTTTACATGTCATGTCGAATAAAATTGGTATGTACGCCATCTGTGCCCGGTTCCTTCATCAACCGTCATGACCAATACACCTGTATATACTGGTCAGTAGGCTATTGTTACTGACCCTATAAATGCTCCCTTCGTGTTTTTTTTGGTACAAAATCTCCCCTGGCGCTTTTCTGCACCCCCACCCCCTTCCCTACCTGTCAATTATGCCCCCACCTTCGCTTCTTGCATTTTTTTTTATTATCCTCGATTGCTTTTAGCTTAATTCATCAGATTGGAATATGAAAATGAGGCAGCAGATTAGCGCCCCAACAACGCCGCCAATAATAGCTGCCATGCTGGACATGACCAGCAATGCCCTTACCCCTGGCTGACTAGATATGGCATTTGTCATTATGACAACCTAAGCACTCTAATGAGATCTCATTTGTCTTCCAGAAGAGCCTTCGGGGGCCTTCAACAGGCAAAGCCCTCAAAATTGCACACCTTTCTTTTTTTGTTTCTGTACCCATCACAAAATTGCAAACAGAAAGGGAATAACGTGATCTTTTAAAAATGCAAACATGTTCATTTCGATGTTCCGTTGGCATTTTCAGAAGTCAGGACACTCGTTTCGCTCGAAGGGCGATCAATTTGTTGCTTATAATTATAACTTGTCCGAGTCATTAGCTTTTACTCAAATTCGACATCTTAAAATTCATTAAAACCATTTTCATAGGCTGGGTGGTCGGCCATTCATCACCACCTTAAAATAGAAAACATCAAATTGCCCGAATCCTTTAATAGCTGTAAAATCAACTGACAGAACAGAAGCTGTCTTTTATTTTAAGCATTCAGAAGCTGATGGATTTCAACTCTAACAAGGGATCCAAGGCCTAGGTAATCGACGGTTAAATATTATCCAAGAATTTAAAAAAAAGTTGGAAACCCTAATTTGGATATTTTCAAAGGTATGTGCATATTTGGCCACAATAAATATAGGAATGAAGATGGAGATTAATGCAATTCAAATATGGAGGGTGTAAACCTTTGTTGATGTTGACATACCACTCGTTATTTGCAAATAAAGTAAGATTAATAATCTGTCTTCATATCTGAACATTTAGCCCAAATAATAAAACAATGGACGTAATCTTCAATGCGATAATTTTGTACCATTCACCAATAAGAGTAAGATTCGGTGATGCATCTGAAGATGTGACGCCACATCTCTAACGTCACGTGACACTTACATGCATGTAAATCACTTGCACTAAATTCATAGATGGGTCATGAAGATGTGGTTATACAATAAAGTTAATGGTGGCCATCAGTTGTTGGTTTGGCAATAAAAAATCAAGAGATGACAGTATGGGCAACAAGAACGACGTGCTTTCCATTAAATATAGGTGGCAGCACGTGCCGTCTGAAAAAAAGAGCTTCCGGCTATTGATTTTCCACATATAGACAGTGCTGCCAAAACTTCCGTTTCATTTGTACATTTGAAACTTGTAAAATAATACAGGACAAGACAAGATGAGAGTTACATAAAGATAGTTTAAAATTAACCAAAATGAGTTTTGTGAAATAGTGTTGGCCTTAATTTGGGGTGGGCTAACTCCATCAAACTATTCAATTTTCTCTGGAAATCAAGGTAAAAAAAATTAATTTGAATTCCAGATTATATAACCGAAGTTATCTGGAAAATAATTAAATTTGATGTCACTGCGTTCAGATATGCTTAAAAACTATAACAGACATATCCAGGTATCCATCCATTTTATGTATAGAGTACTAAGAGCAGTTTTGAATCATCACATCAAGTTAACGAAAAAGAAGCAGTCAACATTAAAAAAAAATTCAGTTTTAGAGGATGTTAACAGAAATAATGGACTACAACGTGGTAAACATCAAATATTGGGTGGAAAAAAACCAATGCGAAATACATGTTCACTCAATCTTGTTAACTCCTAACATGACACCACCCTTCTGTCGAAAAATCACCAATCAGCACAACAAAAAATAAATACCTATACATATTCAGGCGGATATGCGTGTTGTTTATCTTAACTATTTATTTGTTTTTTGTTTATTTTTGTTGTTTTTATGTTGGAAAAAACAAGGCGGGATACGCATGCTTCATTGCATTTGACCCTTGAATAAAACTCACAAAATATTTATTATTAGAGAGGCCACATGTACATGTACCTGTGTGAAAGATAAATTCACACCCTTTAAACATATTATAGTTTCAATTTGTGACGATGAAATGGCGAGAATATAGTATAGAATAGTTCTTGTCTCATTATCATCGTTGAGAATGTAGCAGGCTCATTATCATAGCCATCACATAAGCTAAGATACATGTAATATTATATACCTTCACATGAAAGGCTTGCAGCTACAGCCGGAAACGCCGATTTCGGCGGATGTGAGTGTACACATGCGCGATTCAACGCTTCCGGCGATAGTTTTCAGGCTCTCAGGTGAAGGTTGAACAATTTATTAAAATTTCGCTATGGAAAATAGTATTATGTTGCACATCCACGTACAATACGTGAACTTCAATAAACATGGAGGAAGAAATGTAGGTTTAGACATTTAGAGAACTGCTTTTGACCAGCATGATTATACTTTATGTATTTTTAATTAATTAGGAGCATACTCCGAGATCACGATTTGCGAATGTAATAAAAAAAGAATTGAAAACCTGTTAAATAATTGGCTAATGCCGTGCCATGGTGTACGAGACGAGATATACAAGACATCTATTCCAACATTTTGCACGGTGCGATATTATCGTAAGTAATGACACCATATTCATCATACATTGTAAAGTGCTGCAACATGCCCACCCCATAGGCAAATAGTTCAGCTTTGAAAACTGGGTTTCACCATTTTTTTTTTTTTTTTTTTTTTTTTTGATGAAGAGATAAAAGACCCACAATAACGACAGCATCTCAGAAGCAACCAACACCTGCACGAGACGACAGTGACGAAAAATAGGCAAGAAATGTGGAAAAAAAATATTGGTTGGTATAGGAACCAAATGCATGCAAGGATGGCATTCAATTGCATGGGCAAGAAAACTTTCTCCTTCGTCATCCTGCCAACCAAGATTCAAAAATCTTAGAGTTGACATGTCATGTTTTTCAATCCCCTCTCGTTAATTTTTTTCCCAAAGCTGCCAATCCATATGTGGAACTTTGTTTTATTTTCTTAAAATTAGTTGTTTATAATGAGAAAAAAAAATTAGATCTTGTTTGGAAAACTACTTGGAGTTGGGAAGACGAATATCACTAAGAGTTGTTGATAATATTAAGCACATAAAGTACGGAAAAATATCAATAATTTTTAAGAATGATTATGCGTTTTTTCCATACCAAAAAAGTCATACAGTATAAATTCATGGCTGCAGAGAGTTAAAGTCATCTTGTTTTTTTGTTTTTTTGGTCATCACTACATTAGTCTCTAGTATGTATTGATAAGCAAAAAGGAACTTATGTGAACATTCTTCTTTGTTGTAGCAAGCCAAAGTAAATGATTTAAGATTGAAATTCCTCAATGCACGCTGATACTTATGCAGAAAAGTCAATAGGTGAATTATTTCCAGGAAAACTAGTTTATGAAATGCTTCTTGTTTGGTAGTTGAATATTTAATATTGTTAAAAGGAAATAAGCCACCCATTTTAATGGATAAAATATTTCCACCACAAGGCACCTACAAGTATAGGACCTATTCATTGCCAAGGTGACTCTCAAATGCACTTTATGCACTTTCAAACAGTCTGTACTTCTAATTTTGAATTTTTCATGCAAAACTGTACGTTCACAGACAACAACGTTTACTTTAATTAAATGCCCTAAAGCGTCATTTTTCCATCAATGCAAAGCATAACTAGTTTTCCATCACAAAGGCTCAACATTTTTAGACTCGCAATGACTTTTGGATCCCTCTTGAGAGACTTTGAAATAGATCTTAAGCGAAGTGGAATAATTAAAAACCACATCTTTTAATAGTCATTTAGAATTTTATGTTGGGTAAATTAAAACATAAAGATGGCATTTGGTTGCTTGGTGTGGTTGGAACACATTTCTTGGTATAGCAGTTTGTCGTTGGAAATTGACACTTGACTAGAATACAATCATGTAACAGTTACCCCTTTTGCAACATTCCATCCTGATGTCAACACCGATTGCCTATTTCTGGATTTTCCTAATTTGATAGCACCATAATGGCGACTTGAGCTTTTGCATTGATGTAATTAGCAAGCCCGGTTCAATTCTATTTGCTTTTCGCTTATTTTGCCTGCATTTGGGGGACTATAGATATATAGAAGCTATTCGACAAGCTATTTTTGTCTAAATTTTGAATAGCATGTATATATTTAGTTCCAGTGTATTTGCGAAGAAAAAAATGCAATGCAAAAAAGCTGGATTTTTGTCACTGCAAATTGTTGAAAAATAGCTGAGTAGAAAAAGAAAAAGTTGGAACGAGCGACTTTTGACATTTGAAGGCAGCTTTTCTTTTTCAAGAAAAAAAATTTAAAAATGCATTTTATAAAAGGGCAAAAATACCGACGACTATAACATTTTACAAAAATAGATAAGTTGAACATAAAAAAGCGTGAGTTTCAAATTTACTTTCACTTTTTCAAATTTATTTGTTATACGAAGTAACTCTTGCACATCATAAACTTTAAAAAACACACTAGTTTGGATTTTTTTTGTAAAATAATGAATCGTATTCAGAATACAAAAACGAAGATTTTAAAATATTTTATATTGATCTAGATAGTACCACACAAGTATGCTCGAAATTTGAAAAGCATTGCATCTTTATTTGGCGAAGGCGTTGTCCAATCAAACCTTATCTCTTCAATAATTTAAACCTGACCAATTATTTTGTGAATTGTGTAGAACAGCGTTGCCCTTAGTAATTTTGCCGTATATTTTACGAGTCATGTACAATGCATATTTTCCATAAATCTAACCAAAGTTCTCATGAACGATGATTAATTTGAAAAGATAGTTGGCATGAACAACCTCGAAGAATCGATTATGAATTAAGTTATGGAAAATTATATGCAAAACTATGAATTCTGGAGAAAAAAAATCTATAGCCACGTAATTTCTTTACTTCAAATTTTTTTTCGAACTGATTTCCATTGCAGATAGAATATTATCATAAATTTGATGTATAGGCAACATTTCAAAATCAAAATACAACAGCCACAAATTTGCACTGAAAAAACCTCTAAGATGGCGCAGCCACTTTGCAAAACGAGTTAACAACTCCCGAAAAAAGAATACATGACATGCAAAAAAAAAATCTATCACGACAAGAGTTAAGTAGATATTTGGAGGCAGTCCATCCCTCATTGGCACCATTTGACTTGTTGGTGGAGATCACACATTTGTAAAAAAAAGGTTCAGATGGAAACTTGCCAAATGTCTGAAAAACTTGGTTCCCAGTAAACGACATACTGAATACATTATCATGTCATCCAAAGACAGGAGCCCGTGTAAAACACTGGAGCAAAAACGCCATGTTTTTGCTCACACCGATGTAATAAATTTGCAAATTCAATCAAGTCGAATGAAAAATTAGAAATTTAATTAGAAGCAAATGCTAGAACGAATGCGTCTGGAAAGGTTTTTTTCAACCCATGGTTTGCAAAGCAGGATAATAATTCGTATCTTCATTCCCAAAACACTTTAATATTTGTTGAAATAATATTTGGATTACGAAAGCGTGCAGGATAATAAATTAATTGCAGCTACAAATTTTCAAAGAGAAGATGTTTACCTATAAATCTTGCATAGTTTCACGTGAAAATTATGAGGCAAAACTACAGAATTTGGTAAAGAAGTTCATCTCCTTAAATTGTATTAGAAAAAAAACAACAGAAGGATTGCACTTAATAGTTAACTTGCCACTTACTCTGCTGCAAATTTACATTTATTTCCCTTAAAATTTCTAAAATAAACTTGTGCTAATAATACACTATGTGTTTCTATCACATTCTCCCTTCACAAAACTAGATTTAAATTTCAGTTCGATATATATAAGGGCTATTCCTATATTTCATTATCAATTAAGATTGTCACCACAATCGTGTGTATAAAATATCAATGTGAACAAGCATTAATTTACTACTTCAAAATTTTTATAAATAATTGTGACTGTCTTATATATTTATAGCATTTCTGACAAGTATGATTTTGGCAGGTGAATGCGTATTGTCAGTGCAATTTATTGTTTTACTGTTATATATCAATATAACGAAACGAATTTCAGCCCATGTGAATCATATCAAAATCCACTCACTGCATGTATAATTTTTTAAAGCAACGCTTAGATATGGTACTGATGAAAATACGAACTGAAAGTAATCCATTTCGACATAGTCATAGTTCAGAAAACACAATGAGGATATTCTGAAAAAATACTGCCTTATGAAAATATTTTTCACAATTTCTCAAGTTTTAACACTCAAGTTGAAAATAATGGGTAATGAACTATCTCTACGTGGTCCATAATGTAATATTACAATGCATTTCTTTGTTTTTGGATTTTTTTTTAAAAGAAATTGGGCAGTAATCTAAGAATGCGTGTAGAACTTTAGGCATATTGCTCACAACTTCAAAAAAATTCAATAATAATAAAAAAAGAACCGAAAATTGTACAACTCAGCTTCAATTTCATTTTTTTGCTTCTTTCATCGTTTTGGGTTAACTTCGAAATTCAGCTTTTTGTCAAGTATTTTATTCCCCTCCTATACAACTTGATTTCAGATACATTTTTTTCAAACTCGTAAATATCAACAATTTTGTTGAAAGGAAAGCGCGGTAGTAATACACAAACGCATACGGAACAATTTTTTACAGAGTTTCGATTATAAGTTACAGTGACGAAAAAACATTGCTAGCAAAAGTGAGAATGAAGGGATAGAAGCATAACAAATTAAATCGTCCTTGGTTCGTTTCAAAATGGGATAATTTCGCCATTTTTTAAATTGTGCTCCAATTCGTTACACCGTGTAAGAATTATGAAGAATAAAAATGGCTCAAAATGCCTAAAAAAAGCAGCATGAAATTCAAAATTGAAATTGAAGAACAATCTATAGTTCATGCCTTGTGTGATATTTTACAAAAATCGAAGAAATAAAATTTGCTACCAAAGAAAATCTATTCAACCAAACTATAATCAGCTTTAGCATCCATCTTCATGGTAGCTAGAACTGCACAAACTTTGGATGAATGGACTTCAAATTGGTCATTGCAGTTTTCATGGATAAGACAACCAAAACATCTTAAGCCTAGTAATAATTTTACTGTTTTATATTTTTTGGATAATTTTAAACTAAATTACAAATCATCTCCCATACGTGTCATTATACATGTCTGACCGTAGCTTTTCAACTTTTTGTTTTTTAAATGGATGTCATCGATAATGATATATCTTGGACGTTATATACATACCGAAAACCACATCTATAGACTTGCACTGTATGCAGAGGTATGCGTTCAATATTTCTCTTCACATCCACGGTTGACTCTTTTGCCATATAAATGTAGACATTTGAAAAATCATAAAACGCTAACTTTCGCGTTTATGTGCCTAATATAAAAGTTCTCGGTGATTGCATCAGATATTATTAAAGCACGAAAAAGTAAATAAAAATTTTGATTAAAAAAGCTATATAAGAACGAAATAAATGTAACGGTTGCGTCGTGCATGGCTCGAGCTCTATAATGAAGTCTAAAAAGTGTAAATAAAAAATCTTGATGGAAAGTTAATATCAAAAAGTTCCTATTGCAAATATATTTAATTAGAATGAAATCTACGCATATGCTAGTTAATTACGAAGAATTTTATATTCCTATTACGACGATATTGCAGTAGCGAGGCCATAGGCGTGCCAACATAGATAGATGTTATTATGCATAATACATAAAAGCTCGAATTTAAAGCCATAAAAAACCAACTCTTTCTTCCATAATCTTCGACTATAACGGTTACAAAGGAGAATTAAAAGACGTCCATTAACTTATTAATTGCCGCAATTGCGTGCCTATTATAATACGCGCAGAAAATATTTGGCAAGTCGGGGTGTGCATACATAATTTTTGAACGTTGGCGACAGCCATGTCACTGGATTTGACAGGCGAGGAGGAAAAAGGCCGTGAGAAATAAAATTTGATGCTGCGATGTAACAGCTGCGAAAACAGATAATATAATTTTTTGGTGAAATAAGATGCACATTTCGTATGGGAAAAATCCCATATGAGAAACACATGGAAAAAAATAGCATCGCCATAGAATGAAGAAGAAAAAAATGACAAACCCAACAGCATGCCATGCATGCAACTGACGTAAAACCGAAAGAATTGCCAGCATGATTTTTTTTTAAAAAAAATCACTCATTGTAAAAATAAAACAGCAAAATGGTAATCCTAATTCGGCCTCCATAATACCAGATGCATCCTGCCAACTATAGAAGTCACCAGTCAGCAGCTAAAAAACAATTGAACTCAAACCTAATAAAAGAACCATCATTTTAAGCTTTAGCTTCCGTTTGGCATCCCACAATTCACAGTTTTATTTAAGTATTTAAAATGTTATGATCATCCTAAAAAATCAGTGCAGATTCAGTACAACACTTACTGAATTAGAGGAATGAACATGTAGAAAATGTGGTTCGTTACCAAGAATTTTAACTCTACATACCGTTCCACCATTCTTAAGACAGTGGAACATCAGTTTACGAACGTCTCTGTTTACGGACAATTCTGTTTATGAACACCACATGTTTTTTCACATAACGAACGATGCTTCAATTTAAGAACACATTTCTCGGGACCACCAATCAAAGGTCCGAGTTTCTGCAATTGTCTTACTAGTTTCAGCAGAACAACTTTGTTACTAACATGTTTTGCTAAATACAGGTAACATCAAAAATGTTTTAATTTCCAAGAATTTAAATTAAAATCTATATTAGTTTCAAGGATATAGCCTCAATTGCAAATATGACAAAAGTTCGTCTCTTGTTTTATCCACGCTAATTGCAGACATGTCGATTTGAGACTTAAATCGTATCATTAACAACATAATAGAGAAAATAATACAAATTTTCCTAATGGAAACAATGTTTGTTAATGTAAATTTCTTTAACAGAATCTGCAAATGAACTTGATTCACAGGAACATCATGACGACACCACGTGGGTGCCTTTATTTCCTATAATTAATGTTGGAAATCATGGATGTACAGTGGAACCTCGCTTAATGAGCACCTCGCACAACAAGTAATTCGCGGAACGAATTATACTCATTATACGAGGTTTCACTGTATATGTTTATTAAACTGCTTTCTTCTAATATAACTCTTATATTTATTTCCTTTCTGTATTATTTCCACACCTAAGCCATAACATTAAAAATAAAATTTTCTAAGACAAAGAGCGCAATATTTAAGATTTACATTAATTACAAAGGAAAAATAGATTCGGTTAACGAACTTTTCGGTTTACAAGCAGGGTCGAGGAATGGATTAAGTTCGTAAACCGAGGTTCCACTGTATTCCTAATTGCCATGAAACTACAGTATACTTGCACATTGGAAGTGCATAAATGTAGGGCTATAGTAGTTGTAATCACAAGGTTATCTTCAGGTTTGGACAATTATCCACTGCAACGACCGCAATGTTGCGATAGATGGTAGCGTTAATCTATTCAACTGCACAAAATGAAAAAAAAATCTGATCAGGTGCAGTTTGATTGTTCACCTGAGAGTGATTGCACATACATATATATATATAACCAGAAGGGGCTTTACTGATACTGGTTTGAATTGAAGAAAGGCTGTGCACAACTCACACTTCAGCACCAAAAACAGAAGGCGCACACATGCTCCAACATGCTCAAAAGTCCAACAATAAAAATTGTTGAAAAGTGCTGTGATGAAAAAAAACGATGACTTATTTGGATTAGATGGATTAGACAAACTCGTCATGATATTTTTACACACACCCTAATGAGTGGTACAAAATGTGGCTCAAGTGTTTGTGTTTGATGAAAAGAGTTAACATCTTTAATAAACTTTAAAAAATGTCCTTGGTGCGAATAACTAGAAATGTATGATTAATGTTTTACTATCAGGTGAATTTAGTTGTAATGTTTTTTTTTATATTCAATTGGTACTACAGCATTTAGAAACTAAATTTGTGACAATTCTTGACTCAATGAAACACAATAAACATGAACGTGCAGAGGCACTCTGGTTCAAGAACATTGCATCAGAGTACAGAGTTGGAGATTCGATACACGGTATTTTGAATACTTATGTGCTTTATGTTGTAAAATGCAACTGACAAAATGATTCATCAGTTTGCCCAGCAATAACATCAGCGAGAGTATGAGTAGGATACATCAAAAAAAAAAAATCTAAATTTTTATAAAACTAGTTGGGGAAATCATGAAAGCCTTCTACAGAACTCCATTATTCCGTAAAACTTAGTTTGAATACCGCTGCCCTACATACCAATGTAGTGAAATATAAAACATCCGAATTGTCTTGCATTCCAGCACTTTACTTTGTCTATCTAGAATGATAGACAAATGTTAGTCATCGCATAAGCCGCATAATATTTAAAAGGTTTCATTTAACTATAAGGATACCTAAGTATGGCCAACCTTCGTTTAATTACACAGTCGAATCTTGAGTTTTGAAAGATATGTAGATAACAATTAAGACGAAAATCAATTTTGCAGTTTGTGGCCACCAAACATTTTTAATTTCCCTTTAACTTTCAGTTTTTTGATAATCATTTTAATGGGAACAATTAAATGCAGTTCAGTTTTGATAACAAACTATTTAAAATTGCAACGTTCATAGACCCTCGCAATTACAAATGACTTTTAATCTGAAATAAAAAAACGACTATCACAATTGTCTTCAATAATGATATGGTCAGAAAGAGATTAACGAAATACACGAGGAATAAATGCATACATGTGGATACCCAAAGAGTTTTGAAGAGGAAAAGGGTGGAGTAGATATCAGATATGAGCAATTAAATAAATTAACATTTTCTTAGCGCTTGTTATATTTTTACAGCACGCTTATTAGCACGTTTGTTGATATATATGTTTTTTATCAAAGTATTATTTCGTGAATTTTAAACGCACATTTAGTATATACCCTTTTCGAAGTGTACACGAAACAATACCACTTTCGCATTTATTACAGGTCCCCATTGTAAGATAAATACGAGCAGCCAAGCTGAAAAAGTCATTGTTTCCAAATCACGGGAAATGATATTACCCCCCGTCAAACATAGGATTAAAAAAAAGAAAAAAAAATTGTGATAATAAATATTCTCGATTAACATCGCATATATGCCGTGAACGGCCAACGCTTTTCGAGAAGAATGAAATAATCGAGTGGTAAAAAAATCTGGAAAAAAAATTGTTTTAATTGTATTC
Source organism: Julus scanicus (assembly GCA_034698625.1). Taxonomy (NCBI): domain Eukaryota; kingdom Metazoa; phylum Arthropoda; class Diplopoda; order Julida; family Julidae; genus Julus; species Julus scanicus. The sequence continues at coordinate 2,513 of JAQGBW010000745.1, read as the reverse complement.
CTACAATCCGTGAGTGTAAGCGGGACATTTTTAGCAGGTGGATCAACAGGTAAACGTTGTTACGATTAAGGTTCGATAAAAAAAAAATTCAACGGCGCGACACACACAGGTGAGGTTAAAAATAAATTGGATAAATGGGGACCACCTATTAGTGATGCTTGATGAATTTCTAAAAGGAGTTTGTTTATGCAACCAAGCATTTAAACAACGTCCACCCCACAGGGAGTGCTGCATGCATGCAGCTTCTGGATTTTTAAATGAGTTACAGCGTGCATCTTTTGCTATCTGCCAAAAAGTTACAGCTCTGGCTAAAATAAAGTTACCGCCATTATGGTCGAGGTAATAACGAAAAAATGTCAGAAAATGAACCTGTTTTCCAACGATAACAAATCTTAATGCAGCACTCGATGGTTGTCCAAAGAAAAACCAGTAGCTAACAAGTTCGTGGCTTGTATACAAGGGGTGTTTTAATTTTAAGGCATTTTGCAACAGTTTCCTATAACCGCTTTACGACTTAAAACATTTCGTATTTTTGAAAACAAAAAAATTCATTCAAACAGGAAATATTCATGTTGAAACTTTTACATCTTGAACTGTGCGATCATTTTCCAGAGGGTGAATCTCATTAACTTTATGTTAAGGATTACCCAAAAGTTTTTCTCCACAAATTCCACAACCCCCTGAAAATCTCACAAGGCATCGTTTGCGTGTGAACTGATTATTTCAGATCTAAATAATTTTTCCAATGCATCGACTTCATCGTCGGTGGTAAGTTCATCAAACCTTCATTTGAATGTAATTAGTATCTGCAAGCATGGTGCAGTCCAGCTTTGATTTTGGAAAAAGGGATTACAAATTTAAATGAATGACTGTCATAATTTTTGCCTAAACCTGCATTTGACATCTAAATATTTCCACATTACTAATAAACGTAAGTGGTAAATGTAATGTACAATATTCTTTTACAAAAATCTATACTGGGTTTATGCATTTAAATAGGGATTTTTGTTTTCCTGCTATAAAAATACTAAAGAAACCTTGAAATTAAGGTGATTTGTCGTTAGATAACCTTTGTTTTCTTTGTCATACATAAAAATTTCAATAAGCAATTGTTTCAAAGATATACATGTTAATTTGTAAGGCGCTTGCCCAAATAAAACACGCGATCTGAACTCATAAAAATGCCATTTTGTGTTATTTTGTTTTCATACGATGAAAAAATTATTGATATTAATAAAGCTGTTTTTTTTTCTGAGAAATCAAATGGTTAGCCACAACAATAACCGGAAAGAAGTTACCAATAATAATAACAAGTTGGATGTTTGTGAATGTTTCGTACGTGATGAAGTTCGTCACAATGGGAAAAAATATGCCAAGTGAAAAAGCAAATTTTATATCCACGGGTCATTGAATTCATAATTTAACATGGGGATGCTCAAACTATTTATTATTATCATATCCTTTTTTTGTAGCCTTTCCGAAAATATTTCACCAAGAATCATCATCTCCGTGAGCTTTTAATGCGAAAAACGTCCAATTAACTGGGTGGTAATTTTACAATGGAAAAACCGGTCAAACCGACGATTTTTATGGGGATTTTACATTTTCACATCCTTATGCGTATCTCCACTCACCCTTCATTTACGAGGGGTACATTACGATAGGCAACAAAAAAAAAGACAACTTTATAATTCTTATGATGTATTTGAAAATCTGCTAAAATATTCATTAGTCATGCTACGAAGATTATATTGCCTTTTTATTTGGCTTCATAAAAAATGATATTCTTAAACACACATCGATCTGTCATTAACATTTTTTGCCCAAAAGCTTCATGCTCACGAAAGGAAAAATTCACGGTCAATGATTTAAAAAAAAAAGCATTATTATTGCACCATATAAAAGAATAAACCAAATATTTAATCTGTTTTAATGAAAAACTCGGTTGAAAAAGCTCATGTTAATTAACAGGTGGGAAAACAACGCCAGATTTCTTTGCTCCCACACTGCCAAATTTATAATTATCACCAGCTTTTTGCGCCACATAATTTCGTTGTATTTTTTATATTTCTAACATCATTATTAAATTTCCCTCAATTTGTGTTTATGGAATCCGTGGTTGTATGTGAACCAAAAGATTCCCATGCACAAACAAGCATGTAATCGATTTGGGAATGAAGACCTACACGCCATTTCCATTCACTGCAGACTCTGGGGTATTATAAAACCGGTATATTAATTTCGGCTAAAATTGGCAAAATGCACGACCACTGGAAGCGTGTAAGTCGATTTCTGTTGCCATCAAGTGTGGATAACACGCCATCAGCCATTGGGGGTGAATGCAGACTGTGGCCCAAGAACAAGAGGCGAACACGTGCACATGTATGCTTTTATTCTGATGACACATGACAATTTTTTGTTAGACGTTGTGTTCTTAAGGTGCGTTTACACCGCACCAAAAGCAAAAGCAAAAGCAGAGTTTTCGAAAACATGTTTTTGAAACTTTACGGTGT
>JAQGBW010000744.1:0-34853 GCA_034698625.1 Julus scanicus | reverse complement strand
TCCCCTGGCGTTGGTGTTTAGCCCTCGTGTTGCAGAAATAGGCCAACGTTAAAAATCAACAAACAAACAAACATCTAAGTGTACTAGCTAATGATCTCAGTGAAGCATTTATCAACATTTTGGAAAGTCTCCAAATAAGTTGGCTTTTGAGTTGCATCTACAATTTTATCTCACTTATAGTCATTCAACAAATTAGTAGTTTATAACAGTTCCATAATCATCATGGTTTTGCAGGAAAATATATTGCCTTGGTATAGTTTGAATGTATACATGTATATATTTAATTTAATTCCATAATGAATATTGAATGAAGATTTACGTCAACGCTGTATAGTGTTTCTACTGCCCAAAAATACTTTTGATCACCCATTACCCTAATCTGATTATCGGTTAAATTAAGTAAAATGTGAATAACTCAAAGGCGTATATAATAGATAATACCGAATAATATAGAAAATTGATTAAAGTAAACTCTCATCGTTTTCGAGGCTTCGTGAAATATTAATTAATTTATGCAACAACCAAAACAATACATCACAACGTAAAGCTTAAGTATTTCAAGCAAACTGGCATTACGAACTAATTAAAACAATGTATAAATAATTGAATAGGTTGAGTTTACCTACTTGGATGCCAGCCAATTTCATATTTTAGCAAAACATAAACGAGCATTATAATAATCATCAAAATTTTTATTGTTTACGGGTTGTGTTTTTTTTTGGTAATGGTTTAATACACGAACTAGTTATTTAAACGTAATCAGTTTTTATCAACCAAATGTGCTATTTTACTCGAACGTTACTTTAATGTACGTTTACTTTCACTTCTACTTTAAATTATTAATTTTAAATTGTTGTTGTTTTATGGTACAACTATGAATTAATATTAAACACTAAATACGAATATAAAGGTTATGACCAGTGGGACATTTGACTTTCTGAAATGTTATACAGTAGATAAAATGTGGCCTTAAGTTACAAATGCGTTCATAAAGATGCAAAAAATGTTTTGCTTAAAATTTAGAAAATATATTTATACATTATGAACAAGTGAATGATGTAAAACTCTTAAAAATTGACAACTGGCATAGTTTCATTTTGTTAACAATACAGTTTTCGATATAAAAACGTTATTTGAGTTGCCTTCAGTAGCCGATATGGTAAAGTGACAATGTCTCAGCGTGCTTGTCACACCCATAAATTTTTCTCTCAAATTGCTTTTTTATTCCTTACTATGACATTGGCAAGCATTGTAACACAACCGCAAGACACACTGTAATTTTCCAATTTATTTTTTTTATTTCCTTCAATTCAAAAGCAATGCTGTCATTTCACTCGGTCGTTTCATTTCCAATTTCTTGCCTATTAAAGGTTGCGTTAGTCTATAAAACCTTTTCCCATCACTTTAATCACTTTCCTTTTCACCGAATTTTTCAGTTTAACGCCATCTTTTCTGTACCCGTACACCTTTCATTCTTTTCGGATTTGCTACTAAGTAGTATTATACGCTCCGTTATTTTAGAAATAAGAGTTGGCTTAAAAGATCGTGGCTTATCGCCCTGTCGAATTGCTGCCTTTTTTTAATTAAATCCAAATTTAAACAATGGTCATGATTGGCTGACCAATGAACACAGATCCCAAAAACGATACAAAAATCACTCATTTACAGCGAAATGCTTCAAAAAATCTTCCACTTCTATATCCTGATTTACAGTAGTTGTTTTACTACAGTGTATCAAACTTTATTCTACTGAGTTTCGCCAAAATTTTTCAACGCATTCTTCGAGTAATTTAACAGACTATTCTTGATATTATACTGGACTTTTTTTTGTCAGAAGCACCGATATAGAACAAGTAATTTAGAATAGGTCCTTTGACCGAGCTTCCTGTAAAGATGGATGCATACTATTGGTCCTTCTTTTTGTATGCGATTAGACGATGGAATAGTCTTCCTAGTGAATGTCCAGACTTAGTAGAAATTCAATCTAACAATGATTCTCCTGAAATTGGATACGACCTCCCCCCCCCCCCCTTCCCCCTCCGTACCGTATTGTATTTATTTGCTGACTGAATGGTATTGAATTGAATTGCACATACATTATTACATTTTGGCAGTTATTTCCACGCATGTGGTTACTATACCTCTCAACTTGTCATCTTATTTAAGATGATATGTATGTCTGTGAAGCTAATGTAAAAGAAATTTTCAGGACTTTAACTGAAAAACGCGTTTAATCTTCATTGTTTATCTGGGGTATTTCTGAACAGTATGGGCTCGTAATTGTGAAATATCGATACCGTTTTAGGTCGGTAATGGTAGGAAGTCATGAAATCCAGAATGGCCGTTAAAAAGGCATCTTAAAAATTCATGGATGAAGTTTTATTATTCTCGATAAATCAAATATCATCACCATCTTCTTCCTCATCGACCCTGCGTCCTTGCGACCGCGCATGCGTCATGCTAGCCACATTTCTGTATATATTCCTCCCTAGGAGCCCTAACTGCCTCGAAGAAGCATCACTTTTAGCAATAAAGTGCTCGCCTTTTGCACTCTGTACCAACAGTGATGATCTTAATACGTCCATTTTTCTTCAATCCTTTTTTATGATCTATCAAGGCAAACGCTCCAAGTCCTTGAATTTACTGTCATTTTCTCCTTGCCTTTATTACTTTTGCATCAAGAAGAAGCATCCGAGCAACGGAGAAAATGACGCTAATTCCCTATTAAAACACTCGTTGCTACATTAAATCTTCAAAATATATAGATAAAAAATAATTTGCTGCCAAAATTGAGGTTTCATATAGATCCTCTATAAAGCGTACCGGCACTACCACGAACATTAGGGCTAGTGGAGGACGGTTATCGATCGTCAAGTAGACCCCCAAGAAAAACAATTTTGCTTTTAATTAAGCATCTCTCACGTTTTTTAACGAGATATCCCGCTAGGGCTGGCTGTATAAACGCTCATTATAAATTTTATTAAAACTGACAAATGCTCGCCATATTTTATTAGCTTTTTTATGCTTAATAATACACGAGATTGTTGCCAATCTTCAACGCGTTTATTTTTTGATTGTACCAATTATAATGGCGAATTTAATTAGCAAAGCACGTATGCCATTATCCAATACATGCCGCTTGATAGTGCGCATAACAAGTAGCATTTCACTTTCAGACTACTTTTTAGAACAACCTAATATTCCATAAACATCGGTTGCCCTTTATTAACTTTAACATGAGATTAAAACAATTTAAAGTTTCAGAATCGATCCACCTGCCCAACCTTCATGCAATAAACGATCGTTAAAAGGGTCCTAAGATGCCCATCTGTGTGCTATTTAGTAAATATTTCTTTCATATTTCTTACCAAATTTATGTAGCATTCTATTTTTATATTGGCAATCAAAAGTAACAGCCAAAGACGACAAAATAAAAGCTGAAAAAAATCATGGAGATTTAAGCTTCGTAAGAAAAAAGAAAACCCATTTAGACCGAATTGCCCTCTTTTGTCAAGAAAAACTTTTTCAATTCCTTTATCCTTTTCTAGATATGTATACAAGTGAACCCAAATGCAACGAAATAAGATTCTTTTTTATCATACGATGCTATTACGGATGAGCAAATATTGATTGCCAGGACATTCGACAATATTATATGTAATGAAGTTGTGACCCAATGATGGCGAACTGCCCAACCGAAAACAGGTTCATTTCTACCAGAGAATTAGTAGAAAATGAATTGTGGATATGATATATGCTTGCTTTCTGATAGCACAAAAGTTAGCAAACAAGGTTTGGAACTATCCAACTTCAAGAATTCATCTAACAGCAAGATTAAATTTAGAATGCAAAGCTATGGATTTAACGAAGCTTGCACTAACAGTGTACGCCAGATAAGTGGATTTCGTGTCTAAGAATAAGGATAGCTCACTGGCAGTACGTCAAAGATTTTGTCAGAGATTTCGATTTGCAGTAAGCGACTAATTCATATTTAAGAGCTTCTTGCATTTGGGACGCGTTGGGGAAATTTAAATTACTGAAATGATACAAATAACTAAAATACTAGTAACCAACATAATGATTTAAGTGGTTAATTTTTTTCAGCACTCATATGTATAAATTTTATAAAATATGAATCAGAAAATTGTATTTCAATTAAAAACCATTTGAGTATAGATTACTTTCCGCAAGTAAGCTGGATAATTGTAATTGTTTATCTAAAAGAAAATATGCATATATTCAAAGTTGTTCATAGTAAGAATCATCAGCTTCAAAAATCGACTACTGTGCAAACTGGTCTTCAGAGATGCATACTTTCACAAATATTTAATTTGAAAACTACTGAAGGTAGAGCATACTCGAAAGTAATAAGCATATTCAAACAAAAATCTTAATAACGATCGCGGCTATGTTACGAAAGAAAAATGTGTTGACGTCAGTTATGTATAAAAAGTTGTTTACGTTTATATAAATCTATAGCTTTCAATACGATCACCATGCCAATACTCTTTGTGATAATATTGTTATATATATATAGGCATTTTTCTGATATTCTAATTGAAAACACATTTACTAGGTTCGAACATAGTGGTAATGTGGGTGGTTTATGCGTCATGGTTATTTATTTAAGTATTGGTACAAATCATAGAAAATTAAACATGTAAGGGCTTTAAAATTATCCTATGGATAGTTTCGTTTGGATGTTTTAAACATTAATTGCAAAATTGTAAAATTTAGTTCAATTCAACTCAGTACCCTACAGTCAGCAAATAAATGCCATATGGAGAGGTCGTACCCAATCATTTCAGGAGAATGTTATTAGGTCAGCAGGGACTTAGACATCATGACGTCTTGGCATGAAGCTCAGTCAAAGAATTTGAGTGATTATGTCTACTCCTACAGTGGTCATTAGGCGTTAAAATATGGGAAACAAGATGTGAATTACGAGAAAGATTAAAACGTTTGAATAACCCCATAGACAACTTTATGCGTCTGGACCTCAATGCATCCCAATTTAGAGAGTGGAGCATTTTTGTCACACTCGTGGAATGTTGGTAATCGCCCCTAACAAATCTGGCTGCACAACGCTGGATCATATCTATATCCTGAATATGAGCCATTCTGTGAGGGCTCCAAATAAAGAACACATACTGTAAAATTCGGTATTCCTATCCACTATTTCTGTTACTTGATTGACATGCTCATAACTTTTACATAAATTTGATAATTTGATACTGTAAAGTGAAATTTTTCGAGTTTTTATGTCTAGAATTTAAGATTTATGGGCTAAAAACCATTTTTATACATTAATCGTTTCAGTTTACAATGCTTTATTCATGCATTATGTCACCAACGTCATAGCTAAGTACATTTTGCCTTAATTGGCATTTCTCATCTGTGAAACTTAACGATGGTGACACGAGAACAATTAATTTGAATAATCGCATTATTTCGTACGTAACCGCCTTAGAAAAAAAAAAGACAGCCCCGGAAATTGGAGAAAGTACTTGATAAAGTCGATTAAAGCAAAAATGAATACCCAAGGGAACAATTATATTAAATGAGTCGCATGACCAACAATTAATGTATGCGCGAGCACGTCCTATTTAGTGCTGTAATAAGCACTTCGTTATATTGGATCGGTCATCTAGAATTGACCTATTTTCCTCTCAATAATGAATTTTGTTGAGTCTGAATTAAATAGGCTCTTTAGTAATGGTTCTCCGTTTCTCTCTCTATCCTTTTGAGCAGTTTTCACCATTTCCACTCCAGCGCACGGAAATAGGCTTTGAAGCCATTTATTTAACATTTTAAATGCAAATTTGCGCACTAAAATCGGAGTGTACATAATGCAGGCCTATATACTACATAGATTAATTTGCTCACGCAAATAGACATCCACGTTTGTCATTCATTAGGGTGAAAACTAATCATTTCAAACAATTACGTCGATGTGCTAAAAATACGCAGCTTCAAATCTGTGCCCAAATGGTATTTAGGACACTTTTCCTGTTGTGGGTTGGCTGACTAGAAATCGATGGAATTAAAATTGCGAGAAATAATAAGTGGGCTTTAGCAGAAGACAGATTTGGGTTCATCTTGTCATTCCCCATTAATAACGAAGAGCCAGTGTGGATGGACAGACTGGAATTGGTATGCCTTCCCAGATGGGTTTGGATGAAGTCAGCTTGTAAAACTTCATATTTAATTACTATGCTTCAGACAGATCTCACTTCATCATCGATCCACACCCAGCCTAATGTTCAACAATTAATCAAGCAGAAATTGAAAAGCGTACAGGAATTTCTTGGAAGCGTTCGACAGGCTCGTTTCTTACATGTTTATTTCCGGAAGTCTTAAGTCTAAATTAAGAATTAGCATAGTAGTTCTAGTTCGGAATTCATGTGCATAATCTCGATGCCATCGTTTTGTCAGGAATCCAATAATTTGGGTTAATCCCTTACTTTGAATTTGATAAGTAACTTCTTCATTGTGATGCAAATGCTGTGGTTCACGTGAATCACATTCCTCTTAATTAATAGATGTTTCAACTTATTCTCTATCTCTTATCTCAGATTCATGATTATACACATCTGAAATTGATTATACATAATTCTAACAACTGCTCACATTATAAACATATCAACACCCATTTACTAACTCAACAACCGTATTTCCACCTAAAGATCCCATTTTTACTTTAAAAAATTTATATTATAATCACCTACATGGATACATCTAAGTAGTATACTATTGTACTTACTTGTACTCGTACATGAAAACTCACTGAGACCAAAATACCCTTCTCTATATTTCCAAAATTAACAACATCGCAAATTACATTCTGACTAAGTATTGCCAACCTCACTTATCATCCCTCTATAGATTAGTGGACTTGTATGTTAAATTTCAAAATGCTAAATCCATACAATTTACAAAAAGCAATATCCATAATAGAGATCGAGAGCCCCTAACGGTTACTGTATACATTTATTTGCTTTCAAATTCTGAAACCATCTTTCCTTTTCATGATAATTTATAAGATGAGGAAATTTAAGTTAAGGATTTTCAAAAATATAAGAATTATTTTACAATGAAGAAGCATTGCTTTCAATTGCTTTTATTCAAATCCCTTTTTTGAGTTTTCCCCTTATCGAGTTTATATTTGGTATACATTTAACATTTTTCTTATTTATACAAATATAAACTGGATTACACTTAAGTATATAATTCTGCGTCTCCTTAAGCTCTGTAGAACCTCGACAACATCATCATGCATTGCAATTAGGAACTTCGCCAATAAGCGCAGACTAACTCAATTAATGCTCAGCTTAGTGGTAACGCAATGCATGCGTTGTTTTCTCCCTCGATTCTGGATTCTCGGGTTCGAATCACAGCAAATATTCCTATATTGCAGGATGATTGTTGTCTTGCTTTATAAACATTTAAGTGGATTCTAACTTAAAACTTTTTTCCCAGCTATTCATGGCCGAAAACGACAAATATTGACTTTTCAATCAAGAAAATTAAAATTAGACGAATAGTTGGTATCGATTTTCTTCTTTCATCATTTGAAAGCTTAAACGTTCATCCATTTCTTTTATTAAATTTTCTTTAAATATTACAAGCGTAGGCTTTTCATTAATGAAAATTGTCCTATATGTACGAACGTGTGAAAAATACTAACTAAGTTTGGCAAACAGAAATTGAGATTACTTTTTTTCCCCCTATGTATACATTTACTTTCTAAATATGCTAGAAATTGGTATTAAGACTAAAACTCCATGATATATTAGTCGAAATGGTCTTGGCTTTCATAACGTCTTTCATAATAAGTTTCTAGAACCAAAATAAGAAAGGGGTAATGCAATCTTTTGATGTATAGTAATTTCTTTATTTGTGCATTTAACGAAATTTAAAGCAATCTTGCTTGCATTTATTTAATAATTAAAAGTAAAATCATCAAGGATCATGTCCTATGGATAACGCTTTGAATTCTAGTTAAATTGTGGGAAGAGTTGTCATATCCAATTAATCTTTTATACTTTTGAAGTTTTAAAAAAAGTGGGATTAGTTTACAAATTTACAGATTTTATTTTCCCTTCCAACGCTTATAATCTGTATCGTATATTCAGTATTCTGAATTTGTGCTCAAATGCAGTTTCTTATATACAATTTTTGTTCTTTAAATTTTTTGCCACTCACGTACATCTTCGTAAGCACAATTTTTCGCTTTATTGCACCTGAAATGAAGTACCTTAACTCTAACATTCAGATCATTTCTCCGTGCTTTACTAGCAGTGCGTGCAAGTTAAAATTTGATGCATTTACCCCATCCAGTATACGTACCAATATTTTTATATTGGTAATATGCATAGAAATATGTTTGATAAAGTACAGAGTGTATATAATCTAAACACTATACAGAAACCCATTTATTAATTTTTTTAAATATATAGTTGACTAAGCTTGTCACTACAATACAGGCTCCTTCCAGACAACTTTCTGAGAACTATAGATTTAAAAATCATTGAAGAATGATCCCAAGAATGATTGAGGCTACAATGATTCTGTTACAGAAAATGGCCAGATTCGTAATTGTAGCATTTTTTTTCTTCTTACCGTCATGGTTTCTCATAAATTTCGCACACGTTTACTCGCAGTGATTGCTATTACACCGTATTTTATTTATAAGGTTGGGATCTAGATGCCCCCTGTGCGTTCTAAATGCTATCTTCCCCTAGGTGCAAATGTAATGAAACATTAATGAGAATTAAGGTGTAGACGATAAATAACAAAAGTTAAATACAGGTAGACCACATACGAGCGAAAAAATACAAATATTATGACCACACCCACTCATTATATTTTTTTTCACATTGATTTTTTATCCCGTAATTACAAATGCAAAAAAAAAAAATTGGCGAGTTTGAGGTATATATTCCTAACAAGATAAAAAAAAGTGCAAGAGTATATCTGCGAGAATGTGCACCATATTTAATACTAAATTACGTCTACTTCTTTTTTATCTGCCTACTTAAGGCAGTAGACCATTTCATTTATTGCATTAGTAAGGATCCCTGCTTCCATTTATTTCATCCCGAGCTAAATAACAATATCACAATATGCTAATTGAAAATGCAAATAAGACGCCGTAAACAAATTAAGATATTTTGCAGAAGAGGCAAGTTATTTAGAGTAGATATATACAGGAAACTTGGAGATTTAAAGAGAAACTCCATACTATAGTATATATCGTTTTTTATATGGATTAAAATGGTGGGAAGTTTTCAGAGTTTTATTCGTTTAAGCAGTATAGACGTGAACGATTGGTTTAATTCTTAAATTAATTGCAATAGCCGCAAAAACAATGGCGGTTACCACCAATGCAACACTTTCTGTACGCAATAAAGTTGATAAATTGCAAAAGATAACTATTTAGCTTAGCTTCCAACATCTATAGCTTCCTTCGCTTCAAAACTTCGTATTTATTTTATATATGTGCCATTTGAAACCCTCGTAAATGAAAAATGATATTCTCGAGAATGAATTATCACATTAAAGTAAAAATCCAAAAATCTGCATTTTTAAAACAACGTATCACATTGTCTTACATCGATATGTATAGTGAACAAATTGTGCTTATTTGGAAAATAGGAATATCAATGAATATTGTATCTTCTCTTTCTCTCCATTTTACTATCAGTATCAAGCTATCCATACTAATTAAATCATACTTCAATAGTTTGTATAACTTTAAAGCATATTATTTATGCAGCAATATCAGCGAAATGAGTATTACTGAGATACTCCATTTTCTGTAATAGGAAGTTTGGTGGAAATATTTTGAACTACATCAGATGCATGCCATAACACTGATATGTTTTTGCGTATAAATTCGACGTTCAAATGAACTTCAAATATAGCCATAAGCCATAACGATATGTTGACATCAATTTGGCTACATGATTTTAACCTACTATCATATGACATTTCCATGCTGATAGTAGGTGAACTTTTGCTGAATAGAATTGAATATTTAGAGCATAGAGTATACACAATGAATGTTTTTCTTCAAATCCGTTTGAATTTGAAATAACTATTTAAGCGAGTATTAAATTAAAGGGTGTACAGGGTGGCAATTTAAGTACAAATCGAAATAGCTGTTTTGTTCGTACGTTTGTTGCCTATATTTGCGTAAACTTGGATTTTCTTTGATTAAACAACCAAAGTTGAGAATTTATGAAAAGGTTCCTTTTTTGTGTTATCTATAAAAAATGCATGGGACTCATGTTTGAAGGAAACTCTTTAATTTAATTGCCTATATACAATGTTTGACAGTCTCGACTTGTTTTTCTGTTAGCCCAATTACAACATTAATAATATATGATCAAGATCAAAGACAGGCTTATATAGATAGGGAAAAAAGTGACCACAGCAGAAGAGAGTTGCCTTAATGTGAAGTCAGTGTCTTTAGGTGTTCTTTGAAAGTGGTTGCGATAACGCAATCTGCTAGCATTCAAGCAGATGCTAACAGGGAAGATAGAAAAGATTCCTTCTAGTTCTCGGATTTTTTTTTTTTTTTTGCGCATAAGAAATGATTGATTTTTCACTAGCATATATATTTGGCTAAACATCACTCTATGATTGACTACTGTCTAAAATTTTCATTTTTCTTGGCTCGATGTTTGTTTATGTCTCTGCACTAAGTTAATAACCGAAGGAAGAGAAAGCAGCGTTTATACTACCGAAGACGTTGCCAAAAAAAAAAAAAAAATGAAAAAAAAATCTGTCGATGATTGGCATCCCAGTGCGTAACATCCCAAGTTGTTGACAGCCGCCTATCGGCTGTCAAAGGGGCTATTACGTTAATAAGGAGTTTCGTGCACGAAGGGTTTACACTATCCAAGCACACCCTTAAGTATAATTTCAGCCCTCACAGACCCCATAGCTATCGAATAAACTGTTTTCTTAAATCTTAGAGGGCAAAAATCTCCAATCTTGGGCACTCGATGGTTTCTGCTCGGGCATGTTTTCGGCTTCATGCTGGGCACATATTTGTCTTACAATTTGTCATCGTTTGACACATATATGAACAATCGTCTATTTTGAATCATGGTTCTGAAGTTAGAAAAGTGTAACAGAATCACACGTACAAACTTCCCTGTCTTCTACACGTATTGGTAAATTAAGATGTTTGGGCTGTTGGTGAAGTATATTTATTGGTGAGCAATGCTAAAATCTGTTCTTCATATAAGACGACGATAGAGGCATTCTTTGTAAATTCAGTTTTGAGAAATACCGATTTTTTAAACCAAATTTGTTGTAGCGACTCTTTATTAAAGATAAAAAAGAACGATTCCTGCAATATATTAGTAGTTGGATTCTTTGGTAAATTTATATTTCACAAACAGAACCCAGACGCCAGATAAATGTTGTTATGGCACAATCGTTAATTTTATTTTGAAGACATTTGAGATTGGATCCTTTGGTTAAATTTCCATTTTGAATTAATATATCTGATCATGTCATATTTTAATTATACCCGCATTCACGCCATGACGTATACGTTGCTCAATTGCAGTTTTCAAGACGTATACAATATATTCGTGCCATATATGATAGAAATAAATTTATATATAATAAACAGCTAGTTATATACAGACTTTTTGTAAAGGCAGAAAAACATTTTTCCAAGTTACGATTCATAATCGTTAGACTCCACTTTTATATCTTTCCACAACAAAAATAACTAACAGCGAAAACCATAACTTTATCACAGCATATGTCCTTTTATATATCGTAAGGCAGTTTTCAAAAAGTTCCTGTTTGTGTTCAACGGTTGGAGGTTGAACGTCGGATATAGAAAACGAGAGATGCGGTCGCCATGGTAACTGTTGATCTCGTCTTCCTTCGAGATTTCTTTGACCGCCAAGCAATCTCCATTTATAAAGGAAAAAGGATACAAAATAATGATAGAAAAATATATAGACACCCTTTCTCTTTGTATTATTCAACAGCTTGTTTACCGAAATCCTATGTTTGTATAAATAACGGCTGGCGAGTTGGTACACGATCCTTGACAACTTCAAGGTTTCAACTTCAGGACAAATGGCCAACAAAGATACGACCAATAGGCTGGAATTTAATCAATTTTTGTTAGACAACGTAAAAGAAACTGGAGTTGAGGAAATAAATAGGAATCATCACAGGCTTTTTCTCACTGTACAAATCAATTTGTGGAACAAATATCATTTGTACTCTAACCTCTTGACTTTGGGCGCTGAATTGAATATTGGATGAAATCCATCTTAGAAATGCCCACGATATGGAGAATAGAATGTATGACCGGTTTTTTTGGTGTTGGTTTTTTACTAGTGATATGCGTGTAAAAATTCAAGTGCCTAACATATCTGAAAATTGTTTTGGAATATTTCTATTTAAGGAATATATGTTGAAAAGTATATTTTTAGGATTGTATGCTAGCTAGTATTTAGACTTGTGTACAACGTGAATTATACCGTGTAAATGAATATTCATGTATACTGTAATTATTCTTGATCTCTTGGCATAATGTTTTCATAAACATGTAAAAGCACTTGTCTGGTTTGACCACAACTTTGCTCTTTCTAAGGAATTACATTTAATTCGAATAATGTGATTACTGGAAACAAATTCAAGCAAACAGCTGACACTAAATTTTGTGGCTACATCTAGATGGATCTAATGTCTGGGGCCTTGCAGAAAACCTTGTATATAATCATTTTACATGAAACAAACATGTATTACAATCCAGCCATTTATAGTATTCGCTGTTATCCCAACTTACAGTCCATACTAATCCTACCAAAATCAAATCATTCACATGAAAACGTTTCAATGTTTAGATAATGCATATTTATCTATATAAACAATACAATTTACCATATTTTTTTTCAACAATTCGTCCACTTGCTGAAAAATGGATGCAGCTACTATGAAATGCACAAAGTAACTGACAATTTAACTCATTTTGTATGCTTGCCCAAATGTGTCCATTACGTAAGGTTTTATTTTCGTTGCAATGGTGAACATTTGTGAATTAATGGGATTATACATAACAGGAAAGCCAGACAGCGTTATAGTTATACTACCGATCTTTGCCCTATACTTTATGGTCCAATTTGGCGCTGTTGAGGTCACCCTGTAATATAAGTGCTAAGCCAGACTGCAAGAGTAATTCTGCTGATGGTTTTAGTCGTTGTATAAACTCGCCATCAGTAAATTGCAATGTGTTAAAGTGTTTTATCGATTAAAGGATAAATAGGTCCATCCAAGACCGACTCTGCATGGGGATGAATCAATAGGGTAACAGATTAAATCTCAATGGAAATAAATGTTTCTTCATTGTGAACTTCAAGAACATCCAAATTATTAAAGGGTTTTTTCTCCGATTTCAAAATGAATTAAAGATCCATTAAAGGGCGTGTTTCTTCTATACAGGGTGACTCTCCTACATTCTTGTAAATGTGGATTGCTTTTTTAAAATGTTATTCGTCCGCGATATCATCGTATAATATTCTACTGAAAAGTTAAATGAAATGCTTGTTCGTATTATTTATAGTTTGAAGAGTATCTAAATTAATCTACGAGTACCGTTAATGAAGACTTGCATAAGCAACCAAAACTTTAGCTTAAACTAAACTTTAGATAAAAACAAAATAATAATAAAACTGAAACATTACCTGTTTTTAAATTACAACATTTGTTATTACTTATTGCATATTTGCAATACGTTTGCTAACCAAGTTTCCATCCCGATGTTTCAACAAACTTTTGGTCGTTTTTGCTTTCAAAAACATGCTTTTTAAAACATTTTCTCCGTTTATCATGCTTTTTCTGGTGAGGAAACCTTTGCTTTTCCAAAAATGCTCCTGAAAGCATGTTTGGAGTTTTATGTTTCCGTGTTTTCTTTGGTGTGGACTCAACTTTAATAACGAATGAGTACGGATTTCTATCAAACATGTTTATCATTCTTTTTTAAGTTTAATACTGCATTGTGGAATATGAGAGCCATGTTAATAATCATTCGACACCAGAGGATTCTGAACCGGAATAAGGCTAATTAAATTTAAAAGTATATATGTATATTCCATTTTATTTAAATCACCCTTTAGGATGGCAGCATTGTGATTAGCTTTGTAATTTGTCAAAACCTTAATAACTTATGGGACTGCTATTTTAGAAAAAAAGGAAGGCTTTTATGAAAACGCTTATAGTTTCGTTTGTTTGAAGGTATTTTAACATTGTCCTTTATGCCTTCTGTAGGAAACTTAACAATAGGCATAGACATCATCAGCTTCTTTCTTGTATACGCTTAATGATCACTAGAAAAGAGCATCTATTGTGCGTGTAATATAATTTTCTTATCTATGGCGGAGAAGATTAAAATGTGCATGAAGCCATCTACTTCATAGACGAAATGTTAGACTGCCAGCCAACTCTTTGTTTAAAACATACAAAAACATATTAAAAAGCGGTGCTCGCTTAAAGATGAAAAGTATAGCATGGTGAACAGAATACAAAAGAAGTAGGAGCCTGTAGGTTCGTATATTTTGGAAAAAAAAATGTACATGCTATAGTTAAGGTTTCCAACTCGTAATCCGAATTTAATTTAATTGATGTTGACAATAGCTTATATACTTGTTCATTTCTATGCTAATCTATACACTAAATTAATATTGTCGTAATTTAATTTCTGCAATGTCTGAGCATGCTTCGAGCTCAATTTTAGTGTTTTTCATGTACTGTTATTGAACTGTGGTGCTGCCTTTTAGTTTAAAGTGATTATAAGATGCTTTAATAGAAACCTGTGGGGAGATGTTCTGCTTAAGACTCAAAGAAAACGCGAATAATGAATGTTTATGAGCCATGCAAATAGGTCTAGGAATTAATTTTCATTTTGCAAATGGTTATTATTAACGAGGATGTGATGGAGATTGGGGCAATGCAAATGGGCATATATAAACATCCCATTTTCATATATTATTTACAGATGTATCATAAATTTCAATTGCCATTTTGTTGATGGGACACCGGCATCTGAGTGCGATTCATTTTTTATTCTACCAAGAACTTCATCAGCTCCAGCTTATAAGTTCAATGTTTTTTTTTTTTAAATCCATTATTGTGATATATACAGTTTTTTTATCATAATCTCAACGCAAGAGTCTACATCTTTATGCAGCACTTAATTTACCAGAGAATAATATATTGCTCAAATTCCTTCACAAAGGTTCGTTTCTAAGAAAGTGAAATGTGTTTTCGACATTTTTCTTTGAATTTTAATGTTGATTTCATATATATGATGCAGTTTTTTAAATTGAAATTAAAATAGTTTACGCCTGCTTTAGAACATAACCGTCAAACCCAAATACATGTATAAGCATATAGTTAGTTCATACATTTTGACAGTGCATGAATATTTCATGTCTGTCGTATCCAAAAGTGCTTTGCATCCAGTCTACTGTGAAAAATTATTTTTCCAGCTAAATACTAATTTATAAAATTCCAAACTGTATCCCCAAAGAAAGATTCATTATTGTTTTTAGTTTGTGTGTTTGAAATTTAATTTTGATCTGAATTTCTTTGTCTGTTATTAATTCATATTTCAAAGGCTTCTGAATAGCTGTTCGCAGAATTTGAGAAAACTAGACAACACTAGTTTATATAACAGATCTGTGGTTTATAAATGCCTCTTAATTTTAACCGACGAATCCATGTCATGATACCATCGATGTGTATTATTACTGCAAACACTTCTTCACGTATAGTTATCATCGTCTGTAACCTTTGGCAAGCAATAATTGTTCAACATCTGCTCATCGATTAATGTATATCCTTTTCGCTAAAATCAAGGTTCTCGTATCATTTTAAGCTATTTATAGCCATCAAATGTGTTGAAAGTTTGCCCAATAGGCGTATTACTTCAGCAAACGTTCGAAGCATTAATAACAATTTTAGATAAAATTGCTAATAAATGAAACCTTTGCTCTGAATTTTGTTGAGCGGGTGTTGTAAAGAGTAGCTATAAAATGCTAAGCTCAAACCAATATGACAAAAGTTTTCAGTTTATCAGGCGTTATAACTGCAAATATGGCGATGCAGGAAAACGGAAAAACATTCGCGATGGAACCGATATTGAAAAGAGCTGTTAAACTAGAGGTCAGGAGAAAATAATGAGCCTGAAATTTTGTAAAGACAAATTCAAGAGGTCATTGTAATAATGTTTATGGAAACTTTTATCTTTTATTATTAGAAAGAAAACTCAAAAGTGTCCCAATTTTGAGAGTGGGGCATTTCTGTCACACTCGCGGAATGATGGTAATCGCCTATAACAAATCTGGCAGCCATTTGTTTTAATACGAGAATGTAATAAGTTTAAATTTACAACAATTTTAAGTATTATAGGATAAAATCTCCATGCATAGAGTGGGATAGGTAACACGTTGTTTAAACTCCCTGTAAACGAAAACGATAATGTACTGTAAATCATAGCAGCCTTAAAATAGGTTAATACTGTATAGGACAGGGTGAACGTAGAAAGGATAAAAATAAGAACTCGCCATTTGTAGTTTAATACGAGCATTCCTCACTGAACAACTAAGGGGATAAGGATCGATTTGTTTTATTAAGAAAATGCGCAGTTTGACAGCGTTTATCAGAAAGAATAGACCTAGATGCCAATCAAGAAATGAGGTGTTGGTATATAGGTTCACATTGGCAATTCCGATGGAATCATTGGCAGTGATTGCAGGAGTAATTTCCGCCGAAGTATCATTCTAGGTCAACAAAGAAGGTTTTGCTGTTGGGAATTTTGTATTTTTAGACGAGACTGCATCTGATGGAAATAGCATCGGATGAGGGACAGAAAGCCGCCCTTTCGAATCAATTTTTCCAGGGCTAAAGTCGAGTCAATTGCGAGAATTGATGAGCCCAACAATATTCAGGATAATAAGGAATACAAATATTTGTCCTAAATAATTTACAAACAATTGCATCTAGGTTTAGGTTAGAAAAATGGGAGTGTAAAGACAACGATCATCAAAGCTTAGGCCTTGACCTTTTCTCGGGGCTGTTTTAATTTGTAAGAAACTACTACAGTTAGTTGAAAACCTACTTTTTTATAATTTTCATTTACTAAAAATTTACGTTTATGTTAGCAAGTTTTAAAAGATGGCCACGTCGTCATGTATTCATGAAACAGAGTTGCGTAACTCGTTGTACATAGCATATCTAATTCATGAGTCATATTGCAATTGTGCAGAATAGGGTTGAGAATTTTCTAGGCACGTGCTGGTTGAAAAAAAATATTTAAATTCATGCTCAACCCCTTTGCATTAGTAACAACCCGAAATGGAAACTGCATGAGTGCATCAACGATAATGTTATTTTTATTCAAAGAAAAGAAATTAGAAATTCACTACAATCCCCCTTCATATTTGCATTTATAATAGGCTTTCAGAGATTGGCTTTCACTGCATGAATTTTTTGTTGTATATAGCCATGTAATATTAAAAGTGGTGTCAAATAGGCATTCAATCACCGTTGAGCAGAAAACTAGGATGAAAAAATAGGTGATATACATGTATAGGAGGGCAGACAAAAAAGTTGGTAACAACTGCGATGTGCACGTTAGAAGTTTTAATATAAAATTGTATCGGCCCATATAAAAAAAAGCAAATGGGAGATACGCCCAGGGGAGAAACTAGGCCTTGCACGTATAACGATTTCGAGATTTCCCATCAAACTTTTAGTACTTGTATCTACGTTCGGATTTACGAACTTTGCAACCCTTTTTTATGTTGGCTGGCTCACTTTTCGATAAAATGAAGCCAATTGCCTCGATAAAAGCGAGAAGCACAGAGTTGGTGAAATTTTCAGTCAAAAAAACGTGTATCGGATAGACATTCTATCCAGGTTTGGTTCAATTTAGGTCATTCTCAGGTCTTCGAGGCCAATGTAACTAACTCATACAACATAGTCGGTTATAACCATGGCAACGAGGTTGCTGGACCATCATTATAAACCCGCCCTCTCATGCATTATCACATAACACGATGAAAACAAATATGGCCGTCATGGGGACAGAAGGCCATCGAGTGGAAACTATAATTAAACACTCCAAGATTTAATCTAGATTATTGCATCTAGTGACCCAAGAGTCCGAATTGGTCATTATAGGCCAGTATGGAAAATTTCTAGAAATTAACCTTCTTATCGAAATTTGCATCACATTATATGGAAAGATGAATAAAGACAAAGATTGTGGGAATCGAAGGACAAAAATGTTACTTGCTCATGGTTTTAAAGACTTCAATTTGAAGAATAATATCTGAAGTATCTGAAGTAATAAAGCAAACCTGTCACATGATATCCATGATGAAATTCCATGATATCATCAGGTTTAAGTTTTTAAGCATGTGATATGCAATACAACAAGTAATTAACTGCGATTTTGGTCGCAGTTTACCTATGCATCAGTATAGAAGGTAATGGATACATTTTACTGTAAATTGATACAAGAGTATAGTGCTCCCTATTAGTAATACATGGACACGCCATCAGACTGGTTTTTCAACTCTGGAATGCGAAACTGCAGACAGTCCTAGAAAACACGCACATTTATGCTGCTCGATGGCTCATTTTGTTCAATATCCAAGCTTTTTTGAGAATCAATTGCATAGTATTAATATTTGGACGACTATGCGATGTACATAACGCGTTATTGAAGGTTTTTTTTCTACGGCGCTTCTAGACACGATGGATCGAATTTTGTACAAAATCATCCGAACGATTCTGGGATACATTCTAGAAGGGAAAGTCAATTTTTTGAATGGGAGATCATTGGACCTATCTGTAAGCAATCAGCTACGGCAGCAGCAGCTACAGTAGTAATGGTGAAAGTAACAAACACATTAGTATTCACCTTTAGTTACATCTGGCCACCTTCCAAAGTCCATATATCCCAGGGTAGTAATATAACATCCCATTATGGATTTTCTATCCCGGCCACAACGAATAGTATAATGTTTAGAGAGCAACCTATAGGTATTTTCAGGATCCATCGTGCCCGATATCTTAAATTTTAGCAATTAATTTCGAATAAGTGGCAGTTGTAGAGACGACACTATGGGACCGTTCTATGACGCCCTTCACTCCTGTTTTATTGTTGCTTCGTAGGGAAACATTAATATTAATACATTAACGTGGAAACGAAATGGTGTATGTGTGTGTGTATTATGTGAATTCGGTATTAAAAATATATGACATGACTTTGTATATATGGAAGCATAAATCTAACGTTAGCAACAGGAAATGTTAAACATCATCGCGAATTGGATCTGTACGTACACGGAGATTAGGTTGGGTCATGATCTCTAGACGTCATGTCGTTAAAACACGAATTTAATATGGATTCTCATATCTATGCATAAGCTGATCAATGAAGCCATTTCAGCAATGCATTAGTTTTGTGAACTAAAGGACGCTTCCGAGCCAGTGCATCTCGGGAATTGAGTTTATTTATGTATTCCTATTACACAACTTTTATTGGATTGTATCAGCTATTATTCGTATAACGTAATGAGTCCGAAAAACTATGTTTTCTTGGCAGTGACAGGAGAAAGGGGAGATGTAATAGTTTCGACACGGTTTACTCTAGATTTATATTGGTGTAAGAAACAAATAATTAAATAACAAAGGAAAATCTATTGATCTTCCTGGATTTGTGGTCTTATTGAAAATAACATTAGTTTTGAACCACCAGCAGCCTTCACATTTTTTTGTTTGCAAGATCTTAAAAGAAGGAAGTCCAAAAGGATATTAGTGCTATAAGGTTATCTACTTTTCATTTAGAATACTTAATTTAACGCCCATACTTATCAACTATTGTTATCCCCCCAATGCTAATAACTATTAGATTTCATACCCGAACGATTACAAACAACTATGTCTCGTAGGCATTCAAAGTATGTTAAATTCACAAATTAGCAGCATTTGCAAAAAAATGGAGCGCGAGACAAATGGTAATATAATCTCTTGTTTTATTTTTATAGTTTTGTAAGGCTATAGAAATGAAGGCAATCTTCCGAATGCATGCATGCAAATTGAAGATATCTACCGGAATCATTTCTTTTCGAGTTTCATTCAAAATACTGTGACAGAAAAACAATGATTGGAAAGTAAAAACGCAGTTTGAAGCATTTTTATTAGGTGATTCGTTAATTTTAAGTGGCTTTATGAGAGATTTTAGATATGTTTTTGTCCTTGTCCTTAGAAATTGACATGAAAGGGGATATCCGGCATTATCCAAGCAACTTGCATTGCAGAGAAGGAGAGATCGTAAAAAAGGATTTCCTTTTGTCCAAACCATTAAATATCCAATTGTCTACATTGCCTCGTATTTCGAGTGGAAAAATTGTATCAAGAGATTTTATTTCTAGGAAAAAATTTTACTGCCGCCAGCCCAAGATCCGTTAGAGATTTAATGCAGAAGTTTGCCATCCCTCGTCTCTATTCATACAAGACGATATTAAGACATATTCAGATATAAAGCGCTGAAATGGCTGGAAATTTGGGTGCACTTTTTTTTTTCGTAAGAGGATATATATAGTATGAATGCTGTTTTTAAACTTTTATTTTTTTTTCACAAATTTGAACTAAAAAAATATGCGTATGTTTAAAAAGTTGGTTGGGAAAAATATACCCATAGGCAATTCAATATAATCGAATTCATGCCACCCTTTTGTTTTGATCGCAGAATAATTTACTTTTTCATTGGCTTCACCTCAATTTTTTTTTTCAATTTTTCTAGTAATTCACCAATGATTGCTTTAGTAGGCGCTTTTATCACTCTATAAGACTAGTAAAACCTTTGCATTACGCCTGAGTGATTTAATACGCATTTAAATTCAAAATGTGTAAGGAATAAATCGTTCCAATTTAAAAATTCTATATGTAAATTCAATCGTATTAATAGGTTTAACTAGACCACATGCGAACATTTATCCATTGAAAAACATTTGAATTCATTACATACAAACTTTTCCATTTGTCCAATCACGAAACAATGAGCCACATACATTTGGTTTCCATATTAGACAATTTTTTGCATACATATTTCAGTTTCACTTAAAAGAACATATAGGGTAGATTACTCATCTTGTTTTATGTTAGTTATTTTTTTAGTTTAATTATGCATTCCAAGAATCTAAGGGAGTAAAAAATAACGCACCCTTTTCAATTGAAATAAATCACACATGGTGGACATTTTAAAATAATAAAAACTTCTCGAAACCCCCCTCCACTCTTTCTCGTTTTATTTTCTTGCCATTTCCAAACCGACATATGTAAAATTCGTAGTAAAGCAAAAAATGTTTTTTAGCTATCAAGGGTACCATATTTTACAGTCTTATAAGATGCATCTACACATACTCTTGTTTTGTGTCTTTAAAGATGCCACAAAAATCTGTCTGGAAATTACAATTTAACTATTTATCTTTCTGATGTGCTAAATAAATTAAAAATTTATAGATGATACACAGTTGTAAAGCAAAAGTAAATAGCGATGTCTTTTCCCGATAACTGACATCGACCATTGGACAACTAAATAATGTATAATATGTTTTCAAAACTGAAGCAAAACCAACACGAAACGTTATTCAATATTTGAAAGTATTTTAACAATTTACTGAAAATATATCGACGGCGGCGTCATGTGCTTTTTATAAGACCTTTTTGACCGGTTGCTACTTTTTTATGCCGGTCAGAACTCTAGTTAATACAATTTTAAAGAATAGTGAGGTTTCCATACTAAGACGTTTTCCTCAAAACTCACTTCGTGATTTTATCCAAGAGATGGTTTCTGAAATTACTACCCAAGGTAAAAGATTTACATGAAGTTTATAAACAACTCGCGAATTTCCCTAAGCTTATTTGCTCTAGGGAATTCGTGAGATGTTTCGTATAAAAACGAAGCCGTTGCTATATCCGAAAATATCGAGTAGAACAAATAACGATGGATTGTGAAGAATTCGAAGAAAATATGCGGGCTGTTTTATTTTTTTTACGGAACATAAGTTCTGTAAAAGGGAGAAGAAAAAAAACAACACAAATAAGCCTATAACATTGTGAGTTAGGCGTGAATAAATGGAAATAGGTTGAAGCAGAGCTTCCAAAATTTGGGATAAGTGGTGCCAAGTTTATAAACTCGACCTTCACACTCAAGGAGAGAAAAATATAAAAAAGAAGTATATTAGCAAATATTGCCGCCCTAAAAGCATTGTCAAGTACTATCAGCCACTTTTAGATATAAAAAAATGTGGAGAGTATAAAAAGTAAAAGCGTTGATATAAGCTTATATAAGATATTATAAGAAAAAAAAAATGAAAGTGCACACAGTATAGTTGTTGGCCTACCTAAATGAGTCTTCCTCATGTATTGAGACCGAAAAACCATGTGACCCCTGACGTCTGTTAAGAGATAACGCCATTTTATAAAATGGACAAATTAGAAAAGGAAAAAAAAACTTCATAGTAAATATTAAGGAAAAAGTCAGGACAAGAATATATTAGTATTGAAAGTTTGAAAAAATCTTGCATTCCTTTATAAATCTGCTATCTTCATCAGGCAATCCAGTATTTAATATACGAGCGTATTTTCAATCTTTACCTCCAAAAAATTCCCAATGCATTACAAAAAAATCCCATATTAATATCCATGGAAAAGCATATTTCATAATTTATAAGGCTCATGCGCATAAAATAAATCCAAGTCGTATGCTTTTACAATAATGTTTATATAAAAATATAGGTCATTAATATTTCATAAAAATTACAATTTCATCTGTGTACTGCTTTAAAACTTAGGACTTTTTCAGTTCGCTTAAAATTTAGGGCCATATACCCTATAAGTTTCGTCAGTACCAGTTTTATGCAAAATTGACATATTTTGAAAACTATAATTTTAAGTTTAAGGTTGTTTAAGTTTACAATTAGTGTTCTGTCATTATGAAGAATTAACAGAAGACCAGGCTTTTAAAAAGTATTATTGAATTATGTGAGCATTTCATACATTTATACTTATATGTTGGTACATACACCAAATTACATTGTTTTAATTTCAGTAATTAAAAACAATATTACGTTTTCCGAATTTAATTTCGCCAACATTTCTGAACTTTGTATGAAACTTTTAATACTTCTTATTCATTTGATAACTAAACTACGTTTACAATTTTTTCTACATACATATCTTCATTAAAACGAGTTCGTAAGTTCGTAAGCTTTAATTGAAAATATCTAATGAATTATAATTTTATTGTTTTCCAAAATAAATGTCATCTATTTCATTTGCATACGTATTTTAGCTTTCTGGGCATGAACTAGTCACAGATACATTAGTTATTTTATATATTAAATGTCAATTTATAGTTATATTTCTAATGGTCCGTTTAATCAATTTTTATTTTAAAGTGCTGAATACTACTTAACCTTAAGGTTAATTTTTTTAGCATTATACGTTTAGAAATGAGGGTCAAACATTCACTAACCATGCATCTATTATTTTACACTAATGACCATCTTTTACTGCTACGTAAGTTTGAGGTCACGTAGAAAGTAAAATTTTAAAACAAAATTATTCGAGTATTGCAATCAATGATTCGTTTTAAAATTTCATTCATATTTTTCAATTATTCTGTAAATTATTTAGGTTGTAATTCCAAATTATTTCCAGACAATACTACCACATTTTCTCCTCCTCGTGTATAATTCGTGTATTTATATTAGTTTCGTGCAACCGTCTTAGAAAGTGCAAAGCATTTATTTTTACAACGTGCTAAAAATAGCCTCTTACAATGGGTATCAAGTACCGTACTTTATAAGCTTTTCCATGGTTTCGGTGGCACAATGAACGGATAAGTAAGATCAAAGTCAACTTAAAAAAAAAAACGTCATGCAAATCGCGTGTTTTCGCACGCATTTGAGACATACTGTACAATTATTGGAAAATAGACCATGAGCATGAATGTAAAGAAAAAGAATTAATTCTCTGGATATACGCAATCACAAAAATGATTTTCTGAGAAATAAATAAATAAAAGGGCAACCAACGAGCAATATGGAAGTAAAGGAAATTTCATTTCAAATGAGTGTTGTCTCATATACTCACTATGCATAGTCACCAGAGGCACGAGATAACGTCCACAATGATTCTTTGGTTGAAGAACAATGTTAAATGGGATTATGTTGTTACGAAAGTACTAATCACAGCTTACGGAGGTAAAACCCTGGCAGTAAATACCGCCATTGAAACGCAGTTGACGAACCGTTGACGAGACATGCGTTGCCGATGGTGGCGAAAGAAACAACGAAAAAACGTAATACAAAAAAATCACTGATTGATGACAATTCCATGTGAGCTCAATAGCCGGTGTGTGTTGATGGAGAGAAGAAAGAAGAGTTTGTCCATAAACCGAATTTCACGCCCCATGAAAAGCGTGACGGTTTAGGTTTAGTATTAGAATTTCTTAGAAAAAAGAAAAAAAGAAAAATCCGCGGTGTTTTGGAATGCGATTGTGCCCTTTCCGAATGACAGTTTTAGCTGGCAGAGTCGCTGGGAAGAGGGGAGTCAGGTGGAATGGGTGCCCAAAAGGTGAGAGGACAACACGTGCTAGGTGTTTGGGGAATGGCGAACGAAACGAATGTATCTGGCGAGGGAAGCCCGGTAAAGTCGTCTGTCGTTGCAGAAGATGTTCAAGCTGGTAGGTCGAGCGACGATCGCGCCCCGTCGTCCATCGTCGGGTGAGTTGTAGGCCGCGAGACAGACGCGGGCCACGCTCGCAGCGCCGTAGCCCTCGTCGGAATGAGCGGCGAACGGGATTGGCACC
Organism: Julus scanicus; assembly: GCA_034698625.1. Taxonomy (NCBI): domain Eukaryota; kingdom Metazoa; phylum Arthropoda; class Diplopoda; order Julida; family Julidae; genus Julus; species Julus scanicus. The sequence continues at coordinate 9,925 of JAQGBW010000744.1, read as the reverse complement.
CGTGCCCGTTTGGGTTGCCTAGACGACGGCTTGGGTCTACCCTCCCATCGGAGAGCACGTTGGGGAGATGGGCGCATGCGCACACGCGTTTCAACACTGTCTGCCTCCTCTGCCAAAATGGCACAACGCGGAAATAGGACGAGGGGAAGGCCGTTTTCTTCCTGAATCGATACGAAAGCAAGCAGCAGCGCCAGTTATTCGTGCTTGAGTGGCAAACTGGAACGAGCAAGGCGCGAACCCATATTTCGATATTATGAATATAAGTGCGTGGAAAAAGGAAAAAAAAACAACTACGGTAGAGTCAGACTAATTGCAGGTGATGGCACGATGCTAGCGGCTGCAGAGTGCCTTTAACACCAGCTTCATTCAACGTGATAACCGTCTATCTGTTGTTCATTTTCTAAATTTGTAACCTATTGAGTGGAGGAAGACAAGGAGGAGGAAGAGTAAACGGGGAGAAAAGGAATAGAAAATAGATATTTTGCCATTCTCGATACTGGAAAACCAATTAGTTAACTTGAGTTTTTCGAATTTCGACACTTTTAGAAATTCTCTCTAACTCACTCACCAATGGTTGCTTAACACAATTTACACAATACTGTAACTTCCCTCGAAAGCCTGGATTTTTATTAAAAATAATCGAGTTTTTTGTTCTGTCTGCAATAAAAATAGCTTTTAGTTTGTTTAACGGGGTTTGAAACCCTATCCTTTTCAATGGGTCGGGTTTGCGACGATACTCACAGTAGAATAAAGGAGGTTTGGGTGGGGGGTGAGAATTGTTTGGGGTGGTTTGATGGATAAGCAAGGGCATTTGATTGTCGTTTTTCGCTTTGAAATGGTAGATTTTTTTAAAATTAATAAACAAAATGTCCGTTAATTTGCAGGTGGCAGCATGAGAAAGGCAAGTTGTGAGTGCAAAAATTCAAATAATAATTTAATTAAAAAAATCTACTATTTTAAAGTGAAAAATGACAATCGAATGCCCTTGCTGATCCATTAAACCACCCCAAACAATTCTCACCCCCACCCAAACCTACCTTATTCAACTGTGAATATCTTCGCAAATCCGACCCATTGAATAGGGTAGGATTTCAAACCCCGTTAAAGAAAGAATTGTTTTTATAAACGTTTTAATTTATTTTACAATGGCAGTAGGATTTAAAATGAAATATATTTTCCTCTTGCTTATACGAGATGAGATATCAATAAACGGAATATCTGTAAGATAACACAGAATCGTCTAAGCATGAATTTGTTTGCCAAATATGTTGTCTTCGTGATTTGATACCGTTAAAGTGAATATGCAATTAAGAATTAACCTATGTGAACCCATAGATTCCTATCTCCATATCACGTTTACAAACCACATCTACTCTTGATTATGAAATTGATCTCAAAATAAGAGGTCATCCTTGTGTTTGGATTCGTCTAAAGAGGATGACATCAATATGCAAAGTCGTAATTTTTGGCATCCGGGTTAAAATTCCTATCCACGCTATCCAACAATGCATACATGCTAGCAGTGATTGCCAACTTACAGAGGTAATCTTCTACCAAAGTTAGGATTACAGATTTTTTTATTCTACAGTTATAATAAATACTACAAGTTTTACTTTAGGTACATTTCTTTGCGTTATTTGCAGACTAATTAATGTTCTTTAGTAATTAGTAGTTGTACATCAAAGCGATGAATGAGGGAAATGATTTTGACAAGTTCCATTTATCTTCGTTATTTTTATTTTTTTCTCTCTCCTTGTAATTAAATTGGGAATTCAGATATCTAAATTAGATTACTTCCTTTGGGGAGTTAATGAGAGCTTAAGGTCACTATTTTTATCAATTCACTTAAATAGTTGAGCTATTGCGTTACATACTTTTATAATTTCGAAAACATGTTTTTCACAATATATACTTTTGTTTTCATATAATAAATTCTAGATATCAATTTGAGAAAATGTTTTACAAATATTAAAACAAAAAGCTAATTCATTGATTTTAATGCCGTGATTGTTATATAATAACCTGGCAAATGAATAACTATTAATATGCACATGTAGATTTCATTGCTGTTGTCATTTACAGATGCATTGCCATAAGGCGACAGCTGTAACGCATTAAAGCTGTACTTAAGTAAAATGCTCTTAAGAAAATGGATAGTTGAATGTAAAAGTTTATCTTCTTTCATAGACCTCGCGTCCACGAAACATCCTTTATGGATTGAACCCAAAATGGTCGATACCTTGGGGCAGAATCACTTCAACCTCTTTCACTACCTTGTAGTTTGAAAAGTATTTTATATCTGTAGCATATTATTCTTTTTAAGGGCAAGTGTTGTAGTAAATCAGAAAAAAAACTCATTTGACTAGAAAACTTGCGATTTTCATCGTGTGATAAATATTATTAACTGCCGAAAAAAGCGTCCACCAACAAAATAATTTCTCAAGATTTGCATAAGTCATTTCAAGTATATACACATACATATATCATTGTCCGGTTAAAGAAATGCTACAGTATGAAAACTAGTAATAGTAAAAGATGACACTTGGATAACCCAATTTGAATTTTACACGTTTTTAATCCACTTAGTCTTGCACTCTCGCCTACTTTAATAGGAATTTATATTTTTTTATTTGATCTGATTTTTGACAAAGCAATAAGCAAGCAAGATCTAGCACATCTGCTCTAGATAAGAGTGCAGCATTGCACATTTCTGTAAATATGCGTGTCTTCGCAAATCTACTTTTCCAGATTTTTATTAGACTTTCTTGGAGCCAAATTTTGAAATTCGTCCCTCGTAGAAAATGAGGTGGAAAGTTATTTGGCATCGCATGAGTAATGTAAAACCATCGCCGAGTCGGTGGCAATTCGACGACGTCTTTTTCTTTACCGCCATTCTTGGCTAGAATCACGTTGAAAATAAGGGCCTTTTCGACTTATGTAGGATACAGATAGTTTGGGTTTTTGTGTTCGTGTGTTTTATCCTCTGTAACCTCTTTTATGCACTTGTAACCTCCAAGCACGTAGATACCAAAAAGAGAAATATTTTCTGAATGGGGATCCAAAGTGGGTTTGGGGGATGGGAGACGAATTGTGGGGGATTCGGGGTGAGGCTGATGTCATGGCAACGGACATCTACTCACGTAGGAGAAAAAAATCAACTAGAAATGAAAAAGTCTTATGTTTTCTACTGTAAATGGATATAAAAAATAGGCAAAGAGCTAGTTCAAATAGCATAAATTAATAAAAAAAATATTTGAACTTCAAATGAAAACAAAACTTGCTCGTGGTTCGCAAGCACAAGTTGAACGGATATAATAACGAGGATTACCTGCTTTTTAACAAAATTTTAGTTATTCAAAATCTTGAAACATTTTTACTTTAAAAATTTCTAGGTAAAACAAGTTGAAAAAGTAGCTCAAGTAGTAATGTTGTCGTGAGTTCCGTCGCAGTTTTAGTTAACAAAAATGTAACTTCTAAATATTATGTGCAAACAAATGTCAAACTCGTACTTCGGCCATTTAGCAACTATAGTTAAAGCAGTGAACACGTCATGGACTATTCTTATACGTATTAGGGTACTAAAATTTAAGTGTAATAGTTCTGCGACATTCTTTGTTGCCTATTTATAAATCTTTAATCCTTAACTTAAGGTCACCCTGTACGAGTACACGTTTTATTGCTAATTTCTACAAAATTTCTTAAAGGATTTCTTTCTAACATTTATTAATGTCACAGATAAAATTAAACAACGTCTCTGGCATGTAAAGCTCGCTAGCTTTTCAGTTAATGACTGAAAAGAGAAAGAAAACAGTATTCTATAAAATCGATTTGTTCTTAGCCAAATTGTGGGAGGTTAGGCATATAAGCCTGATTCCACATGATTTCGACACCTAAGAATATTATTTAACGTAAATAGAAATAAGAAGTAAAATTTCAAATTCTGTAAGATTTAAAAAAGAGACATTGCAAGATGGATACACCGAGTACGGTATTGGATAATTAAATACAATGCATTTGCAATTGGATTCTCTTATAGGTTTCCACTTATTACCCTTTATTGCCCAGCATTCTTATCCCAGTGAAGAATTCAAATAACTAAGTACGAAATACGTTTTTCCTTCGTCTCATGAATAAACTGCACCCTTAAAAAACTTATAAAGTGGAAATATATTTTACTTTTCCTATTCGGCAGCCGAGCACTAATGCGTTAGTGTGCTTTTTTATGGAAGTAAAACTTCCCACTTTGCAATTTGGACCAAGAAAGTCTATTCTTAAATAACTTTTATGCTTTATATAGGACGTGCAATAATAGGATAGTGCAATGTATGTTCTTACTTTAAAGCGGCACTTTCGTGTCTCGAACAATTATGTCAGCACTGTTTTTTTCCTTTGATTTAATGTTAAAACGGTTTATTCCTGTGCCAATTTTGGGTTTGATTTTAAGTTCAATCTATACATATAGTACTATACAGTTTAAAGAAAAATATCACCATGCTATTTTCAATGTCAAATTATTCTCTCGCAGAATAATTTTTGTAAACCTGCACTGTGAGTCATAAAAATGTAAAACCTATTAAAAAAATCACAAGTTCGTAAAAAATGCTTTGATTTAAATGAAATTTGGCACTTACATAGAACAATAGTGTTGGAACAAAAATAAATTATGAAATATGCGGTGGCCTTTACACAAGCCCAGATTCTAACGCGTCATTCTTTGATTGATGAATCGATTATATGCCGGTCGAGTTCAATTCAAGTTTCCTTAATTAATTCGTAGTTTTAAGCCTCGATATTATTAATCTTCGATTTGTAAACCTTTTCCTGGAGAACTGCCCACATTTTGTAGTTCAATGGATTCGAGTCCGGACTGTTTAGTGGCCAGTGGTTGGGTTCGATGAACTGTGGAGTTTCCTGTTGCAGCAGTTCAACTGCTTTTCGAACAAGGTGTGTTGACACCAGCAAAGAGTGGTCTTGTTGAAAAATGAGAAAAACCCGAGATTTGTCGCATGTCCTGAAGAAGTTTTTTGTTCCTATACTATGTAAGCCAAATTTCATTTAAATCGAAGCCTTTTTTCACGAAGTTGTGATTTGTTTTACTGGGTTCCACTTTTTAGTGACTCGCAGTGTAGATGTAAAGTAGTGAAAAACGTTTTGAAAACATAATTTTAAAACTTGTTTCCAATTGCTGTTGCACAAAAAAAAAACATTATATAAAAACAGTCTGCCATGCTATTATTCTAGAGACGACAAATGCAAAATGAAACAGGCTATCGTCTTTTAAGAATACCAGTTTATTGTGTATTGTATTTATATTTGTTCAACATATCATTATTTCGTAATGTAGAATCAATACCCAACATTTTAACATGTGCATTTTAACGTATTTTATTGGGGGACAATCTAGTCCCACAGTGCATGTGCGCTTACATCTAGCTTGTACGTATGTATAAATATTTGATTACTATTTGCCTTGATAACATGTGCGTAATCATGCATAGTAGGTAATAAGAGATCAATGAGCCGATAATTCATTTTTTTGTGTGGCGAATTACAACAAGGATGGAAGGGTATTTGAAATTATCCAAATTGCTCACATTATTTATGAGTGATCCCTAAATGTCTGACTTCAGCATATAAAAAGTACAAGTTGAAGTCAGTGGAATGGTGGCTTTGCGATGTGTATCATGCAGTATTATGCCACAGCTTTCCTTCCCTCTACATTAAGAAAATACATTATTTCGGTCTCAATGTCACTTCCTCGACATTTCCGTGGCCTTGTATCGCATATTTACACGGCGAGATGGCCAAATTAGTAGTCATTTCATGTTGAATAATTATTTTCGTTATGCACGAAATTCGCTTCTAAACCAACTATAGCGTATGAAATTAATGTTTGTTGAAGATGACGTCAAGTTAACGCTGTGAAAGGCGACGTTTGAGGAGGATGAATGCATGTAAATAATTCAAATTGGAGGAAAAGGACTTGAAAATATATGTGACGTCAAGTGTGAAAATCCTTGGATAAATGGTCATAAAATTGGACGAGAATAAGGGCTGTTTTTTATTCGCTTAAAAAATTCATATGACAAACAGATAAAATAAACAAAACCATCAGTGTATTTTTAACCTGTTTTTTCTTTGTGGTAAGCCATGTAAGGGCCATTAATGGCTCTTTTTTCGTAATCTATTATTCGTTTTGCATACGTTTTTATAATTACTCATAAACATGTCTGTTACATAAACGTTGTTATTAATTTATGTGTCACGAAATGAAATGCACATGAGCTGTTATTTGCATGAAAAAATGAATTTGTAAATCGGCAACAACAGGATAGAGCTGTAAGACCAATCTTAATTTTTTACAAGACGTACAGCAACAAAACATAAAAAACATTATCGAATGCCTCAAGAACCTATAGCATATCCCCATGCAAAACTTGTTTATAATTTCATTTTAAGCCTAACCTTTTTTAATAATAAAAACAGCGTGCAATATAACAAAACAGAATGAGTTATATATTTACTAACACCATTGTACTCTTAGCTACAAAATTTCAAATTAATGATTCAAAATAGTGCAGGCGAACCCTGAAAGTTGGCATTGAAATGCAAAATACAAATTGCATAGACTAAAGTTAATATTTACCTTAAAATTGTTTGTTATTTTTCGCAAATCTTCGATTATATAAAAAAATGTATATTTAAATTGTTAAGATAATAAGTGAAGCGAAGCTTAGGGGCTTTATTTGCATGTAGCTGTAAGTTCAAGCTATAACTTAGAAGAACTATAAATTTAAGTATGCTATAAAATCAAATAAACTTCAATGATTACCATTTTTTAATACACGTTTTGATACATAACAGATGGCATAGATTTGAAATTCCAGAAATGGCATATTATGTAAATACACTATAATCTCTCAGAAGAATTTCTCTTGAATTCTGTTATTAGACATCCAAATATAATTTAATTTAGCACTTACAGTACTTTCTAAATTAAATTTAAACGGAACGAAAAGTCAGAATTTTTCAACATTTGCCTAATTTTACACGTCCATTGAAGTTACACATATTATTCTACTTAAAATACAGTACCTTTCAATACCTTTTCCCTCTTGTTCCTTTAGATTCCTTTTCCCACAAATGTCATGCTTCGTATATTGTATACATGCACGCAGGCATTCAGCTTGAAACGTTCATTTTCAGCTAGCAAATTTACTTGGCATGAATAATGTATATTTTGCCATTATACTGTTGGCTTCATATTTTGCCTACATGCCTGTCATCATGTTTTTTATCCTGATGGCAATATACGCTGGGGAAAGGGTCTTCTGAAAAGTTATTTTTGCATATTATAGCTAAAAAAAGAGACCGAAAAACATTTCAGCACTGCCCAACTGGACTAGACATAGCAATCTGATGGTTTTTTTTTGGAATTACTCGTGCGTAGTATGGTTTCCTAAAAAATGATCATAAGGCATATAATCCTGTTTAATTATGCACCTTAAAAGGTCTATTTTGATCCCTCTGTTTTTCCTGGGTTTAATGATATTTTCTTGGGGAGGTTAATACTCGTTTAATGGTAATGATTCTTTGCACTCCCATTTATGAGCAACATTTAACACTGCATTATTTTAGCACAAAGCCTACTTCAATGCCTTTGATCATCGCATAAAGGGACAGTGTGTATGGCATTTAGGCCCCCTTCATGTCATACATTTTTACGACAATTTGGAGTGAAATTATCAGCAAGAGACAATTAATTACATCACGCAGGTAACTGGGGAATATTAAGAAGTTTGATAACTTTCTCAAATTATAATTAAATAGGTCAGTGTTCAAAGCACACAGCAACAACAACAAAGCAATAAGTAAAAGTTTGATTTTACTGCCGTTTTACAAACTTTTAACTCAACTTATTCAAAAATACTTTAGTATAAAACAATTTAAATAAACGTATTTAATTTTAGTCTCAAAAACTTTGAACAATTTAAGCTTGAGCAAAAACATTAGCCATCCTTTCATGCAATTTGGATGACATTTTACCATTTTCATAAAATTACAAGAAAATTTGATCAAACTGCTTTCGTTTCACGGCAGACAAAATAATTTGCTTTATAATGCACATTTCAATGTTTTGTATTTACAATCAGTATATTGAAGGAAAATTCACCACTCTGCCACAACACTGTTTTGTAGATTTAAATATATTCAAATTGTATTAAGAAGATCGAATAATTTAGTAAACATACAGTATCTATTCCCTTGCACTTAGCTAATTGAACGTATATTTTGACTAAAAAATTTCATATTTAATAATTTATATTTTAAACGTATGCTGCCTTCGTCCATTCATATGGGCGAATGTATTAAAATAATATTTTCCAATTTTCTTCCTGGCTGTTTTCTTTTCCATCTGATTTTCTGGCAAAAAGTTGATGCCATCATCGATTTTTCTTATACGAAGCGATAAGTTTAATGCACAAAGGCAATATTTAAGGAATATTAACGAGAGCCTTTTTGAATTCGAGTCAGTTAATTCCATCTTGTTTTCGTGGCTTATTAAATTATAAACTTGGCCTTAAATATATTAAAAGATTATAATATATAATAATGCTCTACAACATTTACCAAACCACTTTTAATAAAGCATCTGAAGCCAATGAAACAAAAAATATATAACGTCCTTCACACAGCAAGCTCCTTTTAAATCGCCAAACTAAGCCAAATAACAAAATTGTTTGCTCGATAAATTTAGTGGAATTCCTTAAATTCTGCAGTAAAGTGAAAGCGGTGAATGTGTTTTATTCTATAGTTTATTTCATCCAACAGAATTTCTTCTACCTTCATTTGATAGCATAAACAATGCCTTTTGGCTCGCATTCCGAGCAAGCCATACTAAACGCAGGTCGTTTTATTACACGAGGGAAAATAAATTCAATATACATGTTGTGAAAATGCAAAGGAAAATGTAACTGCACTCACAAGCCACATTTTGAGAGAAATTTTCACGCAAAATTGCCTTTGTTGATAGGCATTTGTAGCAACAGATAATGGCAAATATTTTGAAAATATGATAAGTTTGCATATCTGCCCATCAATGGCACGAAAATGAATATATAAATAAATGAAACTGACATGTTCAGAAATTAAAAACCTTGAACACAAACTATCGCAAAACTGCTCTTTTTTTCAACGGTGAGTATTTTGAGCCCTTGTATGCATGAATAACCTTTCAATGGCATTTAGGGCAATGAAGTATATCATGAATTAATGCACATTTGCGTTCTAGGATTGAAATCTACTAAATCATACCTTTGAGAGTACGAATGTGGAATATGATCAAATTCTAATCGAGTTTGTTTGTACTGTATATACTATCTGCTTTCCAGTAATTTACTTAACCCTAAAGCTGTTTTGTATATGCATGCAAGCAGCAACTGCAAAATGTTTTCTTTCCCCGCGAGTTTAATTTTTAATTTGCAGTTATGGTTTAATTAAAACTGAGGGATATTATACTAACTTGTAGTAGGATTTTGTTTGTTTTTAAGATGAAAATTTGATGTAGACTCAAAATTTCTAATGGTTTTCAACGCTTGTAATGTGCTCTGAAAACAAACCATGTTTGAAATAATGATGGAAGTTAAAGAGACACGTACAAGTTGGACCACCTGACAGTATAAGTTTATTGTAATTTGTAACCATGATTTTGATATACAGTGTGCAAAAAATGTAATTGCACACCCAATAAAACTTATATTTTTCATAAATAAACCAACAAATTATTGCCAAAACGTTTTCAGACTATTGGTAAAACATTTATTTGCATGTATGCAAAAAAGAAATGCGGAACAATATACCAATTATTGACAAAATGTGGAAATGTTATATTCCAATGCCAAAAAAGTAGTTGCACACCTTGTGA
>JAQGBW010000743.1:0-34858 GCA_034698625.1 Julus scanicus | reverse complement strand
AAACTTCATCTCGCCCACCTCTATTTGTGCAGTTATATGCACAACAAGAACTTGGCATTTTATTGCAGAAAAATTAACTACCTAACATTAAGGACATGTCCAACATTAAATCGATATACACATAAAAAGATTAAACAAAAAAACATCATAGGTACTCTACTACTCCCTACAGGGAATGTCCGCTTGGTGAAACAGAGAACTCCACTTAAAGCCATTTCCAAAAAGAAAATAACACTCTCCAGGAATTTACTAGCGATACTTGCAAGGACAGTAGAAATAAAAGACATGACTTGTGATGATGATAACAACTACACAGCTTTTGGTGGTATAATATTTGTAGTCGTTATTTGTCAGTTTGCGATGTATTTTAATAATTGCTTCTATTAATTATTATAAAAGTTTTTATAGAAAATATGGTTTGACTGGATTTATTGAAATTACAAAGCAGATATTTAGATTACATTTTTATAAAGTCATAAACAAAAGTGCCTTTTAGTGGCTAGGACACAAAGATATCAGAAAGGAATAACTTAGAATAAGCTCTTTCCGTTACCATTGGTTAATCCGGTAGTTGTAACCTGAATACAATTAATTGTCGACTTGCTGTCTGATGCTTTTGAAAGGGAAAATGATTGGGCTTTGTTGCTTGGAATCATTTAAAAATACCTAATTATAAAAGTTGATTATCTGATCACGTCACAGTTTCTTTTTGAATTTCAATTGCACTGCATTTGGCAAACCAGTTCCTAAATCACAATTTTCTGCTGGAAATAACATATTTCGAAAGCCGGATTAAACTTGTGAGCACGTGTGCAAATGAACAATGTAATGTTCTAAAGACAGCAAGGGAGTATAGCATAATACTCGAAGGGAGTATAGCATAGTACACGAAGGTACAGTATACATTTTTCATATAAAAAATCATTTGCTTTTATTCTTTCTAAACGAATTCCGAATGATATTCATAATAAGGAGAACATTTAAGGGATAAATGAGAGAACAAATCGTATATGGATGGATCGTCTACACATGAATAATCTGATTCATATAGAACAAGATCTACTGGTATGTTTAATTCATTTCCATACATTACATTTCGTTCATACCTTATTTGAGAGAATGTGTTCTACAATTGTCGAAGTAATGTGTATAATTATTATTAAATCTTGGTTGCAGAAATCTTAGGGATGATTTAAAGTTTATTTCAAGAAAATTGTATTCATGTTACCATCATTTTTTATATTTATACTAGAGTAACCATAGAGAGAAGAAGGGGATTAAAATATCTTACAATAAAATGTGAGATCATGTCAAACTAAAATAGTTTATTAATAATCCTGGTTTTCAACTGTACATGAACATGATGAAAGATAATGTTTATTACTCATATGTCAGGAAAATCATGATTGAAGCATACCTGTGGAACGAATAAGCATCATTTAAGCATTTTTACTACTTTCATTTATTTTTCATGCAGGATTTCACGAATTTTCAATAATCTTTCACCTGCAATAACATCAATGATTATCAATGAATGGATCTCAAATTTTCATTTGTCGCTATACAATGCTCAAACCAAACCATTTACAGGATCATTTTCTTCTCCACAATCAGTTAATCCCGATGTTAAGTTATCTTTAGTCTACAAGAATAGGTGACGACGTATAATTAGAATTGTTTACTTGAGATAAAAGTAAATACCAAAAGTAAAGCTAAAATTAAATCACTACCTCTTGTTCAGTACCTTCCATTTCTTTGATACCCTGATGATCTTGCGATCATTACACGATCTTGAGATATCTAGATTAAAAACAGAAACCAAGAACATTATTTACCGTATTTAATTTCACTAATACCATGAATGGATCCAGGCGTAACTATGTATTATTTCGAGATGTTCCCATGAAATAAAATGTAGTAAAGGAGAAAAAAAGGAGAGGTGGCATTGCAATTTTCTAAAAAAATAAGAAAATATTTTTAAGTATATAATCAAAGCCGTGTATACATTGTTGATCGAACTTATAGTGGACCATATCCCTCAAAATGTGATGCCATATACGGTTTTAATAACCAGGAAACATCATCAAGTGAAAGTCAACATACCTAAATATTCTCAAGTTTCTCTTGATCCCCAATTTTAACGTATAATTATGAATTCAAGTCGATATACTTTTACTTACTATATTTTCACCATAGCTGGCCGCCATGTTCCTCACGTATAGCCTCCTATATACTCCAGGCCCCTGCATATCGGTTTCTCTAATGGTAAAAAATCGACTCAAGGTGGCGCTTAAAGTCCGACCTCAAAACAACACTAGGAATATGTCCACACCACATTTACGTGATTTTTGGGTTTTTTCATCCAATTCTCGTTAACTTTTGTGAAAAAAATAATCTGTTTATGAAACCAGCCTTTTATTTGAACTGCCTACGTAGGAAAATTTAATCGATGGGGATGACCTCATGTCAGAAAATATTGCGTCACTGCAATACTTTAGTGCCGTAGCAGGTGCTATGGTTCAGTCCATAGGGGACTTTGCTTCGCCGCAAAGCGGCAAAGCAGACTCGTGCTACGCTTCCACGAGAACCTACCTCGCACACGCCACAACTGGCGCCCAATGTTTTGAAGGTCAAACACCAATGCCTTTGGATTCAGGAAATGTGAATCAAGTGACTACACCTCTAAATTTCTCGACTTTAAATCCATCAGCATCGATTTTCCAAATGACAAATCCTGGGGCTACCATTTCCTTGAACCCAATGACATTGGGCACCACGAATATAACTCGAGGTAATTTGCTTGAGTCTCACCAAGATCCTTCTGCAGGGGTATCTACTGGAACTGTCCGTATTGATTATATTGACAATCCTAAGGTGAGAAGGGATGGAATCTTAAACCCTAAGGATGTAGCTGCATTTGCCAGTAAAAATCCTATATTATACCGTGAGTTAATATGTATGTATAAGAAGAGCTCAGTAAATTTAACTACTGCTACGGAATGCGCACCGACAGTAGAAAAGTTGCAAATCAAGCAACTGCAGAGTAAACTGCATAATATAAAGGTATACCAGAAACAGCTGGAAGCTGAAAAAGAAATATTACTGAAGGCCAAAGATATCGCTAGTGGAAACCAGCTGGTTCTATATAGCTTAAATTTAAAAAGTGAGTGGGGAGATACACCCTACCCCGAATTGAACAGTTGGGGTATCCCACCTTTGGAATTGAATCCTCAAACTGGATTGCCTTATGTAAAAGGTGAAATAGTTCGTCCTAGAGACATGTCCTCGGGGTTTGTTTCTACTAAATATCCTAATCCAGACAATTTGCAGGTAATGGATCATTCAATCTTGAATCCGTTTAGCGTAAAAGCGACGGTTGAACCTCCTCGTAGAAGACAACTTCCGAGGATGAAGGTTGTTACAAATTTACAACGTAGCTTTAGTGACTTCCTGGACCAATGTTATTTGCCTGCGGCACCTACTGCTACGACTCCATCTGATCTAATCACTACCGTTGCAACAATTCCAAAAATTGGTAATTCATTGCCGTTGAAGCGTGCTGCACAGTTGAAGGATACTTACGGTTTAGGTTCTATCTTTGCTAATGTCCCTAAGTTTAAAGGCAAACCTGGTACGTTTCCATCTTGGTTTCAAAGTTTCACTTTGGCAGCTGATACTGACAACTTGTCTGATGAGCAATGATGGAGTGTCTTTTTCTGGATACTTCAGGGTGAGGCGGCTGACTGGTGGTTAAACATTCATGATAAGGTATCTTCATACCAAAGTGCATTACAGTGAATGAAGGCTAGATTTGGAAGCGTTGAACCCGATCATCTCATTGCTGATCAGGCTAGGAAGTTTTGACTTATAGCTAAACCATTTCCTTTAGATCAACAACTTGAGGTAGTGTTTCAAGGACTCCATCCGGATATCACAAACAGGTTTCATCTGTGTGAAATCAATTCGTCTGATGAGTTTTGTGGTATGGTTGAATATTTGGAAGCAATTTTGCTTGCAAATGGAAGCAGCATTCTTTGTCGTATGACAGAACATTCAGACCAAGCAATAACTTTTACTTTCAGTCCTAGGTATTCTAATAACCAGAACAACTTTGATGGTCCTAGGTTTTCAGGAAATTTCAACAACTTTAATCGTCCTAGATTCCCATTGAACCATAATGGTAATTACAATTATGGCAATTTTCAAACTCAACAAAGATTCCAAAATGGAGGATTTTGTCAAAATAGGTTTAGTTCTCCTCAACGTCAGGTCCAAAACTACAGACCTTCTTTCAACAATTATTCCTCTGGTAGAAGGTTTTCTCAGTCAGGTCCACCTGCCTAAAATCAGCAAAATTTTCAACAACAATCACCTTCGAGACCTTATCGTTCACCACACGGTACTAAACAGGTTAAGAAGACCTGGAAACCATCAGTAAGCACAAATAATGTTGTTAGTAAATCACAGAATGCAAAAAGAATAGGTTGTTTTGTGTGCAGTACGGCAAATGTGGACTTGTACACCTGTCCAAATGAATGCTACAAAAGAACTGTCAAGAAAGCGAATATGATTCGTGTTTGGAATGTTGATTCGTAGCAGGTAAATGACATTTGCTGTAAGCAAATTAATGATAATCGTTTAATCAATGTATCTATCAAAATTAAGGACGTGGAGATAATTGCACTTTTTGATTCAGGGGCTACGAATTCTATTAGAGGAGAACCAATGTTCGAGATCTTACAAGCAATGGGAATTAAATTGGGGAAAACTCACCGTCTGATTCAACTTGCTGACCAGACTCCACGCAGTCAGGAAGTTTATATTGTCAAAATACCTTTGCAGTTGTCTGACCGTATGTTTTATACGGAAATTACATTGGTTCCTTCGTTTATGGGTCCTTTGGTTATTTTAGGGATTGATTTTCTTGAAAATGCTGGAATTTGCATTAACTTTTTAGAGAGAACTTGGAATTTTACTCAAAGTGACAACTTTGGGGTTCCAAGCAAAATGTATAAAAGTATGTTAGTTGATGAGAAGCACTACTTTCGTAGTCAGGATTCTCGCAATACCAAGATTAACCACGCAGAGATCGTGGATATTAGTCCTCGCAAAGACAAGTGTACTAACTTAACTTTGACACAAACTACAAAGGTTAATGACCTTTTGTTGGATTTACATGAAGTCTTCCTTGATCCAGTTGGACCTGCTTTGGTGGAGCCACAGGAAATTAAGGTGAAGTCTGATGCTAAACCGGTAACAATCAGACTATATAGTTGTTCTCCCAAAAAGAGGGCAATTTTGATTGAGAAAGTTGAAGAACTTTTGGAAAAAGGTTATCTTGAACCCATTCGTACTGAGTGGGCAGCTCCATCATTGCTGGTGGCCAAACCTGGATCTAATACTGAATTTCGTATGGTAACGGACTTTTGTGCGTTGAATAAAGTTATGATACCAGATACGTATCCACTTCCCAAAATTGATGACCTGCTGGCTCAGGTAACTGGGAAGAAGTATATGACTTCAATGGATTTAACGAACTGCTATTAGCAGATTCCAATAGTAGCTGAATCACAGAAGTACTTCACTACTGTGACGCCTTTGGGCACGTTTTACTACACTTGCATGTCTATGGGTGCAAGGAATTTTGCAGCTCAATGTCAGCGTGTAGTTCTACGTCTATTACCTGATGTAGTTGTTGTAGTCTACCAAGATGACTTATTGATAGCTAGTGAAACTTTTGAGCAACATTTAAGGGATGTACGTCGTGTGATTGAATATATTCAATAGCATAACTTTGGGTTGAAACGAAGCAAATGCTATTTTTTCGTGGATAGCGTGAAATTTTTGGGACACTATATTACTCCACAAGGCGTTAGCCCAAATGAAGACCAAATCAAGGCAATAGTTTATCTTCCTTACCCGAATAACATAAAACAATTAAAATCCTTTTTGGCATCATGTAAATAGTTCGGTAAATTCATTTCTTATTTATCATCAATTGCTACGCCGCTAAATCGTTTACTGAAAAAGGAGGTAGAGTATGACTTCAGTGGCAAGTGCAGGAATGCGGTGGATAAGTTGAAGCATCATCTTAGCACTACGCCTGTACTTGGACAGCCTGACTTAAGCAAAGGTTTTTATCTTTATACTGATGCTAGTCAGGAAGCTATTGGAGCTATTTTAAGCCAAGGAGATGGTGAGGACTTTAAAGTCATTGAATATGCTTCCAAAACTTTCACGCCTATGCAGCAAAATTACTCCACCACTGAACGTGAAGCGTTAGCTGTCCTTTGGGCAGTGAAGCGTTTTCGCGGTTATATTGATGGACTTCAATTTGTAGTCCATACGGATCACGCACCTTTGAGGTCAATTCTTGCTACCAAGGAACCTAAAGGGCGATTAGCTAGATGGATAATGGATATGCAACAATATGTTTTTGACGTACAGTACATCCCAGGAAAATTGAACGTGTTAGCTGACATGCTATCACGAGCATCAGATAAGGTAGACACTGTTGTACTCATCCATTTGTTTCTTAAGGATGAACAACCTATAAATGCTGCAGATTTTCATGAATTGCAAATTGCAGATCCTTAGTGTCATTTAATCATTCAGGCAATTAAGAACCAAACTTTGGCAAACAAAATAAAAACTAAAACTTTTCTTGACAGAGGCTATGCTGTCATTTCTGGAAATTTGTACATGTATCTTTCTAAAGAGGATGATACAAATCCTTGTCTTCTTGTTCCAAACCTCTTACAGAAAAGGGTTATTGAATGGAACAATAATCTTCCTGAGTCTGGACATCCTGGGGTTAACGCTATGATAGCAAAAATTGTCCAAAAGTATTTCTGGCCTGGTCTTAGAACCCAAGTTAAAGACCATGTTGCCCATTGTTCTGAATGTCTGAAGTTTAAACCGTTGAATTATCCAGATTCAACTCCAATTTCATCTCCTCCAATTCCTCTTTTCAAATCTGGATTTGAAACTGTGGCTATTGATTTGGTAGGGCCACTACCAAAAACACCTGATGGTAACATTTACGTATTTCCGGTATCAGATGTAGCAACAAGCTATGTTGAACTGTTTCCAATTGACGATTCATCAGCTGTTACAATCAATAAAATTTTCATTAATGAAATCTGTTTTCGGTATGGAACTCCTAAGTATGTTCGCTGTGATAATGGTCCGCAGTTTATATCATAAGTGATGGAAACTGTAGCCAAAATCATAAGATTCAAAATTCAATTTGTTGCCAAGTACCATTCTCAGGCAAATCCAGTTGAACGTCGACATAGGGAGTTGAAAATAAAATTGGCAATTGCTGTAGAAAATTTGCATACTTCCTGGGACAAGCACCTTACAACGGTGAAATGGGCAATTAATACATCCATTAATCAAAATGCAGGATTTTCACCTTTTTATCTAACTTTTGGAAGATTTCCACGGTCACCACATGACAATATATTTCTCTTTCATGAATACTGTTCGGATAACAGTTTTAGGACACATTCAATTTAGAAATTTATCCAGGAACTTTCATCAACTTTGATGGAAGCAAAATCAAAAATAGAACACGCGCAAGATTTACATCGCGTCCTTCACAATTCTGTAGCTGAAATTCCAAATTTCAAAATTGGTGACAAAGTTTTGATGAAAATCCATCTATTGAGCTGTGCTTCTCGAGGAAAACTTCAAAATTTGAACCCAAAAGAGATGGGATTTTTGAAATTACCGCTGAAATAGGCCCAACTACTTTTGAGGAGTCTGACACCATTCACGGTAATTATAAAGGAATACATAATTCCAAAGATTTAATTTTAATTGAAGTTTCAGATGAAAATAAAAATCAACTGATACCGAACTTTTCGAATGTCCCTCGGGGCAGGCCGAGAAAGTTACCAGCAGAGGTAACTCGAAACTTAGATTTTGCGATTAAATTGCCTCAAGGCAATAAAACAGCTGGGAAGGAATTGGAGGGGAGTTTTCAAAACAGAGGGAAGAAGCGTACCGTTAAGGGATTAGCAAATTGCGATTCGTTACGGTGCGTTTCTGAATCCTTTAAAGACACTTCTGAACAACTTTCTAAAAAGTTGCAAACATCGGAAATTTTCGAAGAAAATATTATTTCTCAGACAAATAATTCAAAATTAAATATGAGAACCACTAAAAGTGGCAGAATTTTAAAACCTTCATCTCGATTCAATATGATTGTGATGGAAGATTTGAAAGAAGCAATGTCAACATGCTTTGAAAATTTAGGCGTTGACGTTGTTATCAAATTTTGGGAATTCGTACGTGAATACGCAATTTAACAATTAATTGACAATCCTGACGAGGTCTTAATTAATTATGTCTCAACTTTTGCGACTGTTTATCATTTTGATGAATTGAAATTGCTAAATTTTGAATATCTTAACAGACAAAATGTGTCGAGAACAATTTTTTATAAAGTGGCTAAAGCTGCCCATACTTTAATTGAATTGGGATTGATCGAAAAATTGCCCACATTTATCCACAAATTTTACATCCAGATTTTTACAATTCTGGCGAAATTGAGTCAGATATTGACTTATTAATTGAATACATGGGTTTATTTGCACTTTTGAGACACCCTGTATAAGTTTTGTTTTGATCAGATAGGGGGACAGGAAAATGCACCCTTCTTCAAAAAGCAATAAATTAACGATTTGGAACTGTCAATAGCAACTCCAAACCATTACTGAAAACAAACAAACGGATTAATTGGACATTGGATTAATGGACCCCTAATATATATAAAAGGAAGACCTTTCTTAAAGAAAATTGCCACTCTTAGAAAAATTTCTGGACTGTTCACTTCATGAACAGCGGCTCTTTTGCCAAAGTTTAAACTTTTCAAACTTTTTAAAAATTTTTTGAAATCATGCCTAAAGCTTTTTCGAAGACAGCTTTAGGTTCAGAAAAGTTGAATATCTTAGATAACCTTAATTCTAAGTCAAACATTGAGAATTCTCATTCACAAGTTGTACATGAGAACAGTCCTAAAGCTTCCACCAGTAAAGACTACAGTATGGATTTTGTTTCATCTTCTGTTGTCTCTAACAACAGTTCAACTTCAGAGTTGACTACCATGGCTAGTGGTCTTGAACCCTTTTCTAGGGCAAAATCTCCGATTTTGACGAAACTGGAGGAACTTTTTTTGAATTTTAAGAGTCTTCAACAACGTCTCTAAAATGAATCTTGGTTTAATAACCCACAAGAGAATACTTTCAGTGCGTTGGACAGAATAACGTTGTTAGATATTCAATGTGTAAATCCAGTCTGGGAACTTCCGAAAAATCCAGATGTCGATATGTTTTGCAACCCAGAAATCGTCATCCCACCAATTTCTCCAGCGTATGTTACTCTACAGGTTGCTAACCTGGTTAATATGGCAAGAAATATGTGGACTGCAATGACAAAAGTTTTGGAGAAGAACTTCACCGAGTGCTTCTGTGGATGTGGACATTCCTAGCAAAAAGTTATTTCGTGCTTTGAACCATGCTATCCTAAAAGAACGGTGCCATTTTTTGGAGACAAAGAATAAAATATGCAAAGAATAATTATTTTACACTCGTCAACAGTTAGTGCATTTCTGCGAATCGTATCGAGAGTTTTCTGTATTTGTTAAAGATCAACTTCCACAAGTGAAGCCCTCATTCGTCTAAATCAACAAATTCGGTTCGTGAACTGCAATCATCTTTAGACAAGTTCTTAAATGAAGCAACACAGTGCAAAAGTCCGTCCAAGCCAGCAAATTGGGAAATAGATCACTTCGGTACTCCCGAAACAATTATACTTTCTCCGATGGAAGCAGTGAAATCTCCTGTGATGTCTGATGTTCCTGTTACGAGTGAGCCAAAGGTAAAAACAACCAATATTCTTTCGTCCCATTCTCCGTCTTGGTCAAAGTCACATCCGACAGTGGTTGTCGAAAAACAAAAGGAAATTGAAAAGCCGACATTTTTGGGCATGGATTCGACTTTAATATAAAGAAATACGTCAAAGCAGATTTTCCTGGATGATCCATCAACTTTGGTTACTATGGCTTCCATGGTAAAAATTTCAAAGGCTAAATCATCTTCAAAATCAAAATCTTTGTCTAAGTCCTCTTCTTCCAAAACAAAGTCCATGACAAAAGTGAAATCTTCGTCCAAGGTAAAATCAAGCTCCTCGTCTAAGCCCAAGAAACCAAAGACTTTAGAAGTTTTACCAACGATACCTGAAATTCCTGAACCCTCGGAGAGGGCTACACAGATTCCAACTTCTAGATCTTTAAAGTCTTCTAAACCTCGCAAGAAAGCCTCCACTATTTCTGATCCTATCTCCATTTCTCCACCTGAAACCTCAAAAAGGGCACTTTACAAGTGTTCAAATTCTAATTCTACACATTCAAAATACTCGAAGAATCCATCTTCCAAGGTTGCGAATAAAGCATCAGATATTCGTGATCAAACAACGGCTATTTCAACCTCTAAATCTGCAGAAATAGCAGATTCATCGTTGCCTGCTGTGACTTCAAATTCCAAGGACATTACTACAATCACAACCGCTATTACATCTCCAATTACACAAATTACTGCCACACCAGCGGTTCCAGTATGCGTCACTACCACATTAATTACAGGCCCTAGTGATTATATTGTTTCACCTTCACCAAATTGCTACTTTGAGGATTGTGACATCAGTGATTTTCTTACCAATGCAGCCCAAACATAGATGAACTCTTCTATTACAAAAGAACCTGTTGTTGTCCTGCATAATCTACGTCAGCATGCTATTAGGGACAAACAACAGCGTGGGGGATGGACGTCAGAAGAAAAGTCCCCAACTCCCACTCCTGTACTTCGACGCCCGGCCAGAATGAGCACAGCTCCACGTCCGACGTATATTGATTCGCCCATTTCGTCTCCTGGATCAACTCCAACACACTCACCCGCGGTTTCTTAATGGTCTGAGGAAGGTGATGAGAAAGCTACAAAACGGAAAAGAAGTGATTTTCCTGAAGTTTCTACGTTTGACCATGCTACGGTTCTGGTTGACAACAGCGTTCCAGTCATTTATGGTGTATTAAGAGCTCCAATGGAATACGAGCTCGTGGAGGTTTCTACTACGCCTGTGCTTCGACGTACTAAGTTAATCTTAGATCCTGCTCTTCCAGACCCAAGAGCTAAAGCTAGACCTGCCAAACTTCGTTCGTTATCAGTTACAACATCGACGACAACTCCACAAAACACGATTATCACGGATACACCTACTTTACCTGTACCGTTGTCTACTCCTTGAACTTCTTCCATTGTCGTAGCGCAAGCCTGTTCTACGCGTTCTATAATTACACCTTCTACGTCCATAACACCTACTCCTACACCGTCCATATCCACTCCCACAACACCGTACACGCCAGTTTCTTCGATGGGTAAACGCCTGCAGTGGCAGATTTACTCGAATCGTATAAAGGGTCAATTCTTTTTGACACAAGTGCTGATGCAACCGTCTGCAGCAACGAGAAATGATCCTGCAAAGCTTAAAGATTACTACGTCTACTTTGAACTGCAGAAAAGGATTCCTGCAGCTGATGCTTTCGTGTATCCGAAGTACAAAGATCTTGATTACCATGCTCGGAATGTTCTAAGAATGTTTCCACGTCCTGGTGGTGGTCGCGAGTGTTGTTATTGGTGTGCCCATCCACGAGAGAGCCACGAGATTTGCTTCCACTGGGATAGGGCATATCCAATTCCACCGAGTTGTCGAAAGACTTTAACAGAACAGAATCCATCCTGCAAGATCACTTCAATCATTGATGATGTCATGAGTGTGATGCTTATGCGCTACACGTTTCCTCCCGGACGTCGTGGTGACTAGTTTTCAGGTGTTAAAGAGAAATTTTTCTCCATTTATATATTCATTGAACAAGATTTCTGGCAACCTGTTTCTGAATTTTGATCTCCTGCTTTCTACTATGTTTGTTAGCATCTCTAAAATCTCAATACTTTGTATTGTGTTCGATTAGGTTGGATGAATTGAATTCTCCTTTGAGCGCGTTGTACTCGTGCTTCTGGCAATCTTGCCATGACAAGTCCAAATCTATTCTTATTATATAAAGTTTCGGTATTTACTTTATTGGCTTCTTTTTCCATTTGTTGGGCCAATTCGCGAGTTGCACTTGTATTTTACAATGCAAATCAAAAATATTTCTACCTTCTTGAACTGTCTATGACAGGATTCTTCCTCCTTTTGAACTGTTTTCAACAGCTTATGTTAAACTTTTTCCAAATTTCATGAATGTAAATTCTGAACCTGTAAAGTCTTTTAAGGACATTCGCTCATGATGAAACATGTGGTTCCATTTTGGATCGTAAAATTCAATTTTGTATTTTCAAATCTCACTAATTATACTGAACTTCTGCTCTGCTTCCACATCAAGTGCTGACGTTTGTCAATTCTTGGTTTGGGATACAGTTTTTGAACATTTTTACGATTAATAACGTTGGAGAATTTTCTTTCAGTCCATCAAAATTGGTATAGTGATATAGCATAAACACTGTCATTGTCTCCTCTTCTATCATTAAGTAATGTCGTTAATGCTTGATATATTATTATTTTTGGGAAAGTTCATCCTTAAGATTTCTTTCTTAATTTCTATTCATAATAACATGTCGCGAATTAGGTGATGTGCCCAGCAAACAGTTACTGGCCATTATCTTTTGTTGAACTTAACTTTTGGCATTATAAGTTGTCAGGAACATTGAACCATTATCTGAATGGCAAATATACATTTTGAACCATATTTTAGCAAACTTTTCTATCTTGGAATTTTTCCAATTTCATAATTCTTGTTTTGAATGCTAATATTCAACTTTCAATTTTAACATTGGTTTCTAAGCCATCATAATCCGTATAGTGGTATAACAGTACCATTTTTCAGGTGTTCCGAATTTCAAAACAATTTGGGCAACTTTTGTAGCATAGCGTGATATTTCTTCTTGTTGACTTTGGTTTTATGCAGTCTTGTGCATTGGGAATATTTTTCTCACAAATTTAATTCATTTTTATATGAACCATTTGTTTTCATTTGGCTTTATTCTTCCTCGAACCATATTTTATATGGGTTTTTATCTTACTGGTCTTGGCTTGTATGAAATCAGTGTCATACTTTGTTCTTGCTAAATGTCTTTCATTAGGTCATCAACGTTTTTGAAAGATCTATCAGTGTACTGAAATGCTTTGTTATTCTTGGAGGTCATTTCTGTGGTGAGTTTTATAGTGTGTTTTGTAAAGGTCTTTTCCACCATTATTTTGAAAATAGTATTCACACATTGAGAAATACTATTTGGGGGGATGGTTATGGCGGAACACACCTGAATGAGAATGAGATCATTAGAAAGTGTGGAATTAGAGGAGTAGAACGGTAGAACTTTTATTATTGTAGAATGTAAACTGTGGAAATTTTAATACAAGAATTAGATTCTTGTATTCGCGTAATGTAATTCTTAAATTTAAATTAATTAGGGGATTTTCTTAAGGGGTATTCAAAAACCTCCTTCCTTTTCAGGTAAACAACTTTCGAGTTGTTTACCTTTGCTAAATGTCATGATTGCTCCTTGTCTACCTGGTGAGCCAATACAGGGGTAACAAGTAAGTTTACTCAAGGTATGATTTGATCCTTCCAGCCCCGTTACCCCTGTATAGGACCCAGGTTATATAAGGGGGAATTTGTGCTAAGAGAGCCCAGACTAGCTCAGCTCTTGAACCCTCGATCCACGTACGTGTGTCTTAGGCATTTTTGCATTAAGCGTACTTCGTGTACCAAGTTGTCATGTTTAATACTTTGAATAAACACTGGATTTTTTATTAACTGTCAACACCAGTGCGAACTCCGCTTTTTAACTAATTTAATCTATTTATTCAAGTAATTATTTATTCAGAGAATTGTTTGCGTAAAACGTCGTAAGGATTCAAGAGTTAGGATAAATGAACTTAACATCCATTGAGCTAGTTTTAACCAGTGGAATGTGAGGAGTAAGTTGTCTGGAAGCCAAAATTACCATATTTTGATTCAAAAAGTTAAGCTTCTTTGATAAGAAGTTCAGTTTCTTTCGATTTCTAAATTCTTGTTTCGTAACCTGAACCTCCACAAATGGATGCAAGTCGTAAATCATTACGATTGCAAGCGAAGGCAAAGGGATTAACTTCCCACACAATGGAAAATCGAATCCCTGAGGGAACTTTATTGACACAGCAAGCTGTGGAACCAGATGGCCTGAGAACTGGTTATGCAGGAAAATTTAATCTATGGGGATGACCCCATGTCAGAGAATATTGCGTCACCGCAAAACTTTAGTGCCGTAGCAGGTGCTACGGTTCAGTCCATAGGGGACTTTGCTTCGCCGCAAAGCGGGGAAGCAGACTCGTGCTACGCTTCCACGACAACCTACCTCGCACACGCCACACAACTTTATATAATATAGAAAGATTTGTCAACAACACCATGGAATCGAAAAAAAAATGATGAAGTTTAAACCAAAAAATACATTAAAAATAAGCTATTATCAAGAAAATTGTTAAACATTAGTAAAGATTTTATATTAAAACATTTAATTAATGATAAATTGCATGCTTACATTCCCTTCAAATAGCATCTTGAGGTCGGACTTTAGGCGCCACCTATTGATAAAAAAATTCTCCTTTTCTCCGATAGACTTTCGAAATATGCAGGGCCCTGGAGTATATAAAGGGCTATGGTGAAACCAGCATGACGAGCCTCACAATGGTGACGTCAGGCGAGGTCGCCTCACTACCTACTGCACATGCGCGAACGTCCACTTCCTGAATTAGCAGACGATTTCGCGTGAGGTTTACTTGAGGTACAGCAAGTGGGAATCAGCCTTTACTTGCACATGCCAAAGATCTTGGTCTGCAGTTTTTGATTTGGTTGCAAACAGATGGCTTTCAGATTTTGGAAACTGCTTTTAATTTTTGCAATAGCCTATTTTTGGATGCAGTTGAAAATATGTTACAGGTCTGGACTCACTTAATGGATAAAGTAACCATAATTATCAACAACTTAATATCAGCTTAATATTCACTTACTAATACATTGACCATACCTACATGGTTTGCACATATTTTTCAATTGAAATGCAAATGTTAATACAATTTTAACTTTAAGCAATATTCATAAGGATCTTGACTAACGACTGGAAATTTATATCGGACACCAGTTGGCATTACATTTAAAAAAGAGCATGTATTTTGTACGAATGTAACATTCAAATTTATAATGTCTATGTGCAAATTAAATAAAGTAAAAATGTGTCACAAAGTTTCTTTGCAGATATTGACAATGTTCCCAATTTGTCTTACGTCGACTTTTCATTAATATAAACTTGGAATGGAAAAAATATCATTGATTGCCGTAAACCTGTAAACATGTCCTGGTTTGTAAATTAAGTTTTAAAATATCCTTAAAAAGTTTCCGTAAATCACATGAAAAGAATTTAATCTTTGAATTTTTTTTAAAGTATTTCATTTATTTGCTATTGTATTTAATAATATAGCACGTATATAATTTAGCACGTTTTCCTATTGCTTTTAATTTATTATTTTAAAACATAGGAAAGCTGCATGACTTTATCAAACAGGATGCAAAATTTGTCATAAAATCAATCGGAATCTTCTTCTGCATCACTAAGCCACTCAATTAACAGTTATAACTGCAAATAAATTTGAAGATTTCCAAAATTAAGCAGGTTGCTCACCTGTTCTTTAATCAGTTTTTTAAATGAATCGTTGATCATCAACTCGCTATAATATAATATAGGATGTTTTTTTCTTGTAAATCTTCTGTATTGTACAGGTAGTGCAGGAGATTTATCAAACTGGGTGAGAAGTTGGTACGACCAATAGCATATTCCTGGTAAATATAACATTAGTACTTTATTTTAAGTTCTAATATACCATCATTTAATCTCAAGTCATGAAAATTACCTTTATTGCATTGAGAAAGTCATGTTGTGATCTTCTTTATAACAACCATAAACTTTCCTAAGATCTGCAAGTAAATTATTTTTATATAATTAGAAAATATTTATATATTACAATTTCATTATTTCAGAGAAAATTAATGGAAAAGAACTGGATTGCAACATATGATAGTAAATGGTAAGTTTGAACTTTGTCAAACTTGTGAGTATAGTGAGAATGGGTCATTAAAGTAAAATTATGAACAACTGCTACATTTTTTAATTGAATTAGATACTCTTTTGGCTGCAAATCTACCTTGTTTACACGACCAGGGATTTCTAATATTGATTTAGTAACAACATGTTGACCTCAGTTATGGTCATGTTGTATGCATATCTATCATAATAAAGGCATTAATGCATAAATTAAAGCATTAATTTTAAAATCTCCCATTTAATTTTTTTAATTTAGACAAATTACGTACGGGCAAATAAGATTATCACACGTTAACTTTTACTCTATGCATTGAAGCAAAGTATTCAATACTTCGAGATGAAATGCTGCAACAAAAAAATCAAAAAAATTCAGCAGGGGGCTTACCTTCTTCATTAAATAGAATTAGCGCTGGATTTCCTTTGACATAAGCATGATGGTTACTGTATATATCCATAGATAATGCGGCGTGCGCGAAGTAGGGTATCATGGAAACATAGCACGAGTCTGCTTCACCGCTTTGCGGCAAAGCGAAGTCCATTCGAGACTGAACCGTAGCGCCTGCTACGGCACCGAAGTATTGCAGTGACACAATATATTGTGAATCGGGGTCACCCCCGTAGATTGAATTCTCAGGCACAGGGGATTCAAAACAAAGGCTGGCTTGTCAATAAAGTGTCAATAAAGTACCCTCAGGGATTCGATTTTCAACTGCGTAGGAAGTTAATCCCTGTGCCTTATCTTTTAATCGTAACGATTTAAGACTAGCCTCTATTAGTGGAGGTTCAGGTTACAAAAAGCAATTTAGAAACCGAAAGAAAAACTGAACTTCTTATTAAAGAAGCTTAACTTTTTAAATCAAAATAATATAATTTTGGCTTCCAGACAACTTACCCCTTACACTCCACTGTTTGAAACTAGCTCAACGGAAGTTAAGTTCTCCTCCCTTAACTCTTGAATCCTGATGCGATGTTTCGTAATTCCTCTAAATAAATAGCATAAATATTTAAATATATAAATAGCGGAGCTCACACAGATGAAATAAGTTAATAATAAATTCCTTTTTATTCAAGGCGAATAAACATGGCAAAACTTGTACACAAGGTACACAAATAAGAAATTGCCCAAGACACACATATGTGGATCATGGGTCAAGAGCTAAGCTAGTCTTCTCTCTTAATGCAAATTTCCCCCCTATATAACCTGGATCCTATACAGGGGCAACGGGGCTGGAAGGATCTGTCACGTCCCGTGCTACCGGGGCGTGCGTAAATCAGCTCCACGACGCACAGTTGCTGGTAAACAAACGTAATTTTTTAATGCTTCTTAACAAAAACTGGCCTCAGCCTTACAAAAACCCGCAACTGGAGGGCATAAATGAAAATAACAAAAGCAAAAAAGAATCAGGCGACGCGTCACAAACAACCCGGCGGCTGACCAACCTGGTCAGGCCCCGGCCAAAACATAAGTGTCCCCACCCAGACTCAGGCTCGCTTTATATTTCACCCTACCCTGGTGGCGAGCTAGGGCGGTGTGGTTGCATAATCTCACTAATTGCCAACCAATTATGAACAATTAACATACTGAACGATCCCTCCTAATTACCGCATTCCCGGGTCATAGCCTTGACCCTCTGGGGATCGTTACACCCCCCTCCATGTATAACATTTAACCTTGCAAGATTTCGTATAACAAAATTTTTAGTGTTCCCTGAACACTCATTGGTACTTGTTTTCTTTAAAAAAAATTCATAACAACTCAGCACTAATTCCGCCGCGCTAACTGGCGATCACGCTCCCGTCGCGCAGCCTCCTGACGGCGTCGACGACGGTCAATAGTGGCGTGCATCGCCAAGTAGATGATCCGGGGTCGCGGTTCCGGGAAAACGAAGTCGTCCAGCAGTTGGTGGACTCCTTCCGGCAATTCCACAATCATGGCCCGTCCTTGTTGTTGATCGCTGCAGCCGGCACGTGCATTGTCAGGCACTTCCCATGTTTCCGCTGCTTGTCCGGCCGCTTCTCGTGGGTGCGGGATCCATGGACGGTCGTCTAGAAATTGTTCCGGCAAACCGGCACTTGGTCGGCCCGGACGCTCCCCCTGCGCCTGCGGCGGCACTGGCGGACGGAATGCTCGTCCCCGGCCCGGGATCCGTTTGTCACCCATAGCATTGGCCCAAAATCCACGTCCGCGACCTGCGGCCCGTCTTAATGGGCGCTGCCACGCTGCTAGCTGGTCCCGATGCCACGGCCCCACATCCAATCCTGTCAGCGTCCCCGACACAGACCGCTGATTTTCATTTTCAGTGAAAGTCACTATCATAGTGACTGTAGTTGACGTCGTAGCGTGCGCCATTGAGCCTAAAACAATGAAACATAATTTAAGCATCAACTTTATCAAAAAATTAACATTTTCCATCGAGTTTCTGAATCGATTATAAACTTTCCCCCCCCTTGTGATGGATTTGGTACCCGTTCAGGACACTTAATTTGGGAAATTTGTCGAAAACAACGTGGACTTACTTGAGTTGAGACGACCACAGCGGGAGACAAAGGACCATGTGCTTGCCCTCGTGGCGCAGCTAACAGTTGGAGGAGGTGGACGGTTCCACTTCTCTCGACACGCCAAGGGGAGGTCGGCCGCTGCGCGCGCATCAACTCAGACCATGATTGGGCGCAAAATTTAAATCGCGTGGTCCGCAGCGCCAAGACCTGGTGCGCGTCGCAGAAAATACCGTTTTAGATTATCCACATGCACAATAGAGATAGGTGGGGCCCCCCGCCGCGTATCCCGGAATGCATAATTCAATTCAGATACCTTCTCCACAATCTGGTATGGCTCATGATATGGGGCCTGAAATTTCCCCTGTCCCAACCGTGCTGGGGCTAAATCCCTTACTAAGACCCAGTCCCCCACGTCAAAGGTAACCACGCGTCGACGCTTATCATATCTACTCTTTTGGCCCTTCTGCGCTTGAGTCAACGCGTCTTGAGCATTTTTTCGCGCTGTTTGCACCGGCACTTCGGGCCCCACTACCGGGGGCTGCCCCAAGACATTGTGTATCGGCAAGCGTGGCTTGAATCCGTGCATTAACTCAAAGGGCGATGTCCGCAAAGATGCTTGCACGGAGAAATTATAAGCCGCCACAGCTTGTGCCAGCGCCGTGGGCCACCCCCTATTGCAGTTACCCCTCGGCGCTGTAGACCTCACTGTGCTCAATAGAGTTTGAATCATGCGCTTCACCAACCCATCCGCTTGCTGGTGATATGGGGTCGACGCTCGATGTTGGATCCCAAACGACCGGAAGAATTCCTGGGCCCCCTTACTTAATTGGGGGGTGCCACTATCGAAAATCAAAAATTTCGGCACCCCGAATCAATCGAATAAACTTAAAAAGAATCTTTCGATCGCCCGGGCATTTGCCTGTTTGCACGGCGAAGCAACACAGAACCGAGTTCCATAATCGATCGCCACCAACCAATATACCGCTTGTCCCGCTGATTTTGGAAATGGCCCCGCGAAATCAAAACCCTATTTTACCGCGGGGTCGTCTCCCGGAATGGGTTCCAATAATCCAGGTGCCTGCATGCGTGGCAACTTGTTGACCTGACACTGCGGACACGATGTCACAAAACGGTGTACCGCTGCCTTCATATGGGGCCAATAATACGCCCGCGCCAGCAGGGCCAATGTTTTGGTGACCTTAAAGTGGCCCGCCAAAGGGTGGTCGTGACACTGTCGTATGACATCAAGCCTCATGTGTTCCGGCACTACCAAATACAACCTGGGGGGATTAGACGGACTATAAAAATACCACGTGTCTCCCAACAACACGTACCCCTTTGGGGCCACCGGCCCTCCTCTAGCTTTCCTCCGTAATTCATCTAAGGAATTATCCGCCCGCTGCTCATTACCAATATTAAGACCTATTTAAATCTGGTAAATATACGCGTCGTCCTCCTCCCTGGGTTTTTGTTTCTGTTTTTCCACGGGGTACCTGCTTAAACAGTCCACATCAGAATGTAACCCCCCCTTTTTGTATTGGACCTCATAAACAAATTCCTCCATTCTAGCCGCCTAACGCCCCAACCGGTTAGATGGATTTTTGAGCGTTCGCAATTGACATAGGGCATGATGACCGTATACCGGGTCTCCGCCGGCAATAGGGCCCGACTAGCAAATGCCAAGACCCGTTGGGACACTTGTTCCCCCTGATATAAGATGGCGCCCAACCCCACACGGGTAGCATCCGTATGTAGCCATAGTGGCATCCGGGTAAATTCGAAATGGCCCTCCGAACATGAAAACGCCGTTTAATCTTGATCCCCCGGGGCCATAGGTACCTGCCAGTAGCCGGACATCATGTCCAGGGTGGCGAACCACGCTGAGCCCTGCATCGCATCGAGCGCATCATCTATTCGGGGCAAGGGATAGACAGTTGTCTATAACTGTCCGTTGATTCAGCTTACGATAATCCACGCAGAACCGGACTGACCTGTCTTTCTTTTTTACCAGCACCACGGGGCTGGAATAGCGGCTCTTACTGGGCGTGACCACCCCTTGCTGCAACATCTCTGACAATTCATGCCGAATAATTTTGCGCACCCTAGGCGAGGACCGTCTCGGTGGGACATATACCGGGGGACTATCTCCGGTGTCCACAAAATGAGGGGTAATTTACTTTCCTCCAACTCCCGTGTAGAAACCGCAAACGCTCGTCTAAATACAAGTAAAAGCCGCTGCAGCCCCTCCCGCTGACGCTCGGACAAGGTGGAACCTAAATTCAACATTGACACAAACTCCACCGTCTCCTCCACTTGAGAAATTTCCTCACGTTCGTCCATTATGTCTCCCGTCCGGTCCAACAAACCCAACTTGGAGTCATCCAACGCTGATATCGACGCAACCAATGCCCCCTCCTTTAAAAAGAGCTCTTTTGCCGTCAAATTAGCGATCTGCAACATAGAAAATTTCTCATTGTCAATCAACATAACCCCGCGCGCCGCTCGCGCGGCAGCTCCCTCCAACGGAAGCGCTTCAACCAAAACAACGTCACCTTTCCGGACTGCCTCAGGCAGTGCACACCAGACCGATGATTCCGAGCAGGGCAGCAATGTCACCGGCTGTAACAGCCGAATGGGCAAATGCAATACCCTATTTGCTCGCTGTTCGGAGGATTCCTCCACTGGGACCAACGATGCCACCGGCTGCTGTACACATTCCTTGTGTAACCCTTTGATGTCCTCCATCCGAGCAAATGGAAATTGCACCGACGGCGAGTCCTAATAACAGAACATGCGCGACGCCGGCAGTGCCACCAAATCGGTTCGGTTACAGAAGTCCCAGCCCAGTAGGGCCACCTGTCTGGGGTGCTGCAACACGCGAAACCGGTGTATGGCCGCTCTTTCTCCCACTATGACTAACGCTTCGGTCTCCCCTACGAACTGGATATCGTGCTGGGACACGTCATACAATGGTCGCAATGGTCTTTTAGGCAATAACTTCAATCCAAAATATTCCATTAGATCCGTGGATAGCACCAAAACAACCGCCCCACTATCCAATGTCATGATAACTGACCAATCCCCTACTGACACCAGCACCATGGGAGAGGGTGCCCAATTATCCCATTGGAAGTTTACCCCCGGAACTGTGTCAGAGATCTGGTCCGGTACTGATGGACGGTCGTCTTGAACCAGTGGTTGTTGTACTCCGTCCTTCGGCTCAGGCCCATTGACCGA
Source organism: Julus scanicus (assembly GCA_034698625.1). Lineage (NCBI taxonomy): Eukaryota > Metazoa > Arthropoda > Diplopoda > Julida > Julidae > Julus > Julus scanicus. Next base: position 12,923 of record JAQGBW010000743.1, on the reverse strand, counting down.
GGCCACTGTGTTCTCCTTCGGGCAATCCCGGCGGAAATGGCCTGTATCCCCGCATGTCCAGCATCCTCGTCTTGATGACGTAGATTGCGTTCATCCCGTGAAACAATAAGACTCTTCAAGGTCAGCTAACGCCAGCCACAACTCATCCAGGGTAGAGAACCTTCGTCCTCCCAATGCCGTATGATAATAGGGCAAGAGTCCTCCCAAAATTAATTGGATAGTGTTCGACACCGGTGTTGCAGGGTTAAGGGTCTGGGCCATAGATGCCATCTTAACCAAATAGGCCCTTACCGGTTCGTTCTCTCCTTGTTTCCGTGTAACATGTTCTTGCCACATTCGTGGACTATATGATGATGATCCATAAAATGTTTGAAGGCGCTCCACCAATTGCCCCCATGGTAAGCTCAACAATTCCATATTGCGCATTGCAAACCATTTGGCCGCATGCCCTGTCAGCTGTCCTCGGAGACGGCGGGGGTAGGTTGCCAAAGGTGCCCCTTCCGCCTGCAACATGCCTTCAAACGCCATCAAAAATGGCCCGCAGTCTCCCATCCCTTCATACATCGGCCCTGGCCCATGAAAGTTTACCACGACCGTAGGTGGCCGTTTAGTCCGCGGTGCTCGAATGGACGGCCGTCGCGGGAGATTTACAGCTGTCTCAGGTTCCGGGAAAGGGGCCTATACTGAGATCGTTTCATGGAATCATGTTCCCTTTCCAGTCTGGCCTGTTCCAGGAGCTCATGAGGACTGAAGTGCCAATTGCCATTGCGTACTGGGGTCACATCCCCCAACAGCTCCGTGCTCCAGCACCGGCGTATAATATTCTTTGGGCATAGGTGACCGAAGCTAGGGGTTAGGCGGTCTCAATCCTGCTGCATTTTGTAGTAACAACTGACCGCGGGTCAACATGCGATCCACCTGATCACCCGGTGTCATTCCCTTATTGTCCATTATACCGTACGGACTATATAGTCCAATTTGGGATCACTTCGCAGACTAAGCAGTCGCGAGAATTTGCTCCTCCACCATGTCACGTCCCGTGCTACCGGGGTGTGCGTAAATCAGCTCCACAACGCACAGTTGCTGGTAAACAAACGTAAGGTTTTAATGCTTCTTAACAAAAACTGGCCTCAGCCTTACAAAAACCCGCAACTGGAGGGCATAAATGAAAATAACAAAAGCAAAAAAACATCAGGCGACGCGTCACAAACAACCCGGCAGCTGACCAACCTGGTCAGGCCCCGGCCAAAACATAAGTGTCCCCACCAGGCGCCACCAGGCGCCACCACAAGGCGCCACCAGGGTTGGGTGAAAACCCAACCCTGGTGACGAGCTAAGGCAGTGTGGTTGCATAATCTCACTAATTGCCAACCAATTATGCCCAATTAACATACTGAACGATCCCCCCTAATTACCGCATTCCCGGGTCCCAGCCTTGACTCTCTGGGGATCGTTACAGATCCAATCATGCCTTGAGTAAACTTACTTGTTGCCCCCGTATTGGCTTACCAGGTAGACAAGGAGAAGCAAATACGATCACTAATGAAGGTAAACAACCCGAATGTTGTTTACCTGACGAGGGGGAAGGTTTAAGAAAACTCCTCAAGAAAATCCCCTAATGAATTAAAATTTCAGAAACACATTACGCGAATGAAAAAATTTTGAATTGTGTATTAAAAATTCCACACTTTTGACGCGACAATATTGCAAGTTTCACAACCCTACACTCCTCTCCACACTCTACTGAATGACCCTATGCACACTCAGGTGTGTTCCGTCATAACCCCCCTCCTATAGTATTTTCCAGAATGTGAATACTATTTTCAATACGAGGATGGAATACACCTGATAAAGTGCTCTACAACACCCACCACAGAAATGGCATTCAAAAATAACAAAGCATTTCAATGAAAAAACATTTCAAAAACATTGATGACCGAATGAAAGACATTGAGCAACCCTCAAGTATACCAACGGTTTAGATAATTAAGATGCAGCACAAGAAAGTATAAACAAAACAGGCCTAAACCGAATATATGACAGCCATATAAATATGGTTCAAAAAGATAAAAGCCAAATGATAAAACAAATAGTTTATAAACAACGAATTGAATTTGTGAGAAAAATATTCCCAATACACAAAACTGCATAAAACCAGACTCAAAAAGCAATTGAGAGCAATTGAAAAATGGTGATGTTATAACATTACACTGATTATGATGGCTTATAAACCACCTTTAAAAATTTAGATTTGAGCGACAGCACTAAAAGCAAGAATTATGAAATTGGAAAATTTTCGAGAAAGAAAACTTTCCAAAGTTTCACATCTGGGAGGAATTGTTGATATGTCAAGAATGAAAGATAGCCAAAATTTGGTTCAAAATATGTAATTGCCATTCAGATAATGGTTCAAAGTTCCTGACAAAACTACAATGTTGAAATGGTCACGTTGTTTGTATGGCAAAAGATAATGGCCAGCAAATGTTACTGGAGCGAAAAATAAGAAATACATCATAGAGTTGAGTACTCCAAATTATCGAAATACTCCATAATTTCGACAAGATTTTGAATGAAAAGCAATAATGGTGCTTTTGTACCATTATACAGAATATGTCAAACGACAAAAACATGAAAACATGGTGATAGAAGATGAGACTATAACAAAAATGGTTATTCTCTACCACTATACGGTTTATGACGGTAAGCAAGAAATTCTTCAACGTTAGTAATCATGAAAATTGTCCCCAAAGCATTATGCAAATTCAATCAAAATCAAACTGCTTTAAAGAAATGAAGAAAAAGAGTAGCAGCTTAGTGTAATCAGTGAACTTTATGACTACAGAAAGTATCAAAAGATTTCGAAGATAAAGGAAATCCTTTTATAAACAGTTCAAAAAAGAAGAAATAATTTAAATCTGCATTTGTAAGTTTAAATGCAGCTCGCGAATTTGCCCAGCAAATAGAAAAGGAGGCCAACAAGTTAAATTTAAAAACTTTACAGAGAAAATGTAGTCTGGGAAATGCCCAACAAGATTACCAGTAGCACGTGTAAAGCACGCTTAAGGAAGAATTTCGTTCATCCGACATAATCGAGAAAATACAAAAGCAATGAGTTTTTAGAAATACTAACGAACTGAACAGTTAGCAGGAAATTGAAATACAAGAGCAGGATGCCAGAACAATGGTTCAAAAGAATACATCTACGGAGAAAGATTACACTCCTACACCATTCAAAGTGTAAAATAAAATGCAGGAGTCAAGAAAAGAAAAGTGATATAGCTCAACAAAACTATCATATAATAAACCGCGTGAAACTTACATTCTTTTGAAGACCGACATAAAAGGAATGATAGAAGATATTTTTGATGGAGGATACTTTGAGGAAAATTAATCACCTCGACGTCAAGGTGGAAACGTGAAACGTAATAGCATTACGCTCATGGCGCCTTCGATGATCGAAGTTATCTTGCAAGAAGGATTCTGCTGCGTTAGTCTTTTGACGACATTGAGGAATTAGATATGCTCCATCCCAATAAAAACATATTTTATGGCTTTCACGAGGATTAGCGCACCAGTAGCAGCATTTTCTGTTACCGTCAGGACAAGGAAATTGACGCAGGCGATCCCAAGCGTTTTAGTCTCTATCCTTTTATTTAGGATATACAAAGGCATCAGCTGCAGGAATCCTCTTCTGCAGTTCAAAGTGGATATAGTAATCCTTCAACTTTGCAGGATCACTTCTTGTTTCAGTAGATGGCTGCATTAACACTTCTGTGAGGAAGAATTGGCCTTTCAAGCAGTTCGAATAAATTTGCCACTGCAAACGTTTTGTTTTAGCACTAGCAGGTGTGAGCGGTGTTGTAGGAGTAGATGTGTACGGTGTAGGAGAAGTAAATGTGGAAGTTGATGGAGTAAGTAAAGGCTGTGTATGTGAAGCTTGTGACGTGACTAGAGTAGATGTCCCAGGAGTTGGAATAGGTTCTAGAGACATAGGCGTGTCTGCCATAGCAAATGATGAAGTTGCAGTTGCCGTGGTTGTTGAACTAGCGACTGCATTGTGTGGAATTGTCGTTGTTGATGTTGTTGATATTGTAACTGCCAATGAACGGATTTCGGCAGGTCTAGCCTTTGCTCTTGGGTCCGGAATAACTGGATCCAAGATTAGCTTTGTTCGTCGAAGAACAGGTGTCGTAGAAACCTCAACGAGCTTGTATTCCATAGGAAACTTCGGAACACCGTATATAATGGGAATGCTGTTATCCACCAAAACTATAGCGTGATCGAAATCCAAAATTTCAGGAAAATCACTGTTCTTTTTTCTTTTTGAAGATTTTTCTTCATCCCCAGAAGACCATTGTGATACTGTTGGAGAATGACATGTAGTCAAACCAGGAGACGAAACAGGTGAGAACATGTATTTGGGACGTAGAGACATACTCATTCTGGCTGTACGTTGAAGTACAGAAGGTGGAGATTTTTCATCGGACGTCCATGCCTCTCCCTGCTGTTTGTCCCTAACAACACGTTGGCGTAGATTGTGAAGAACAACATCAGGTTCCTTGACAATTGAAGAATCCATTGCCTCCTCGACATTCTTAGAAATGAGCCCTTTAATTTCACAATCTTCAAAATAACGGCATGGCGACGGTGAAACAATAGGCTCAACTGGGCCTGCGATGAATGTAGTAGTAACACAAACTGGAATTGCTGGTGTGGCTGTGATTAGTGTAGGTGGAGATGTTATAGATGAAATGACATTCATATTTTTCGTGGACTTAGGAACAACAGATGATAACGATGAATTTGTTATTTCTGCAGCTTTAACGGCAGGAAAATGTGCAGTTGCATCACGAATATCTGATTCAACAGTTGTGACCTTTTTGGATGTCTTCTTTGAAGATTTAGGTTTTTTAATAGGAGTAGCCCTAGACGGTTTACTAGACACCCTCTTTGAGGGTTTAGGAACTTGTATTGACTCAGTTTCAGGAATTAAAGAAATCTTCTCTAAAGGTTCAGAGGATTTTGAAGAATTTGCCAAAGACTTATGTGTGGCCCTCTCCGAGGGTTAAGGGATTTCAGGAATAGTCGGAAGAATCTTAACAATCTTTGACTTCTTAGATTTGGACGAAAAACTTGACTTTACTTTAGACGAAGATTTAGCTTTCAACGAAGATATCGATTTTGATGAAGATTTGGACTTGGATGAGGATTTTGACTGCGAAACTTGCTTCGAAAAAACTGGAGTAATCAAAGTTGACGGATCATCAAGATATACTTGTTTAGAGGTGTCCCTCATTAGTGTGGTAGGATCCAAACCCAAAAACTTTGGTTTTTCAAACCCAGCATGTGTTGCAGCAACTTCTATCATATTCAACTTTGACAAAGACGTGGATGCGGATAAAGAAACATTTTTGGACTTTACCTTTGACTCACAAGTAACAGGAACATCAGGCATTTGTGGAGATTTCAATGTATTCATCGGAAAAAAGATGATCGTTTCAGGAGTACCGAAATAACTTGTTTTCAAATTAGCAGATTGAATAGGACTCTTGCACTTAGTTGCTTCATTTAAGAATTTGTCCAAAGATGATTGCAACTCACAGACTGAATTTGTAGATTTTGATGAATGAGGGCTGTTAATTTTCACTTGAGGAAGTAGATTTTTTACGAAATCCACAAACTCACTATATGTTTAGCTGACGTCTGTTAATTGCTGATGCGTGTAGAACAGTTATTTTTTAAAAATTCTATTTTCCGTTTCCAAAAAATGACAACGCTCTTTCAAGAAATTGTTCTTGGCTTCAAAGAATCCAGCGTCCGATGTTGCGTGGTTTAATGCCCGAAACAAAGTTTCACCCGGAATGTCAACATCCGAAGACAGAGTTGGAGAAGTAAGCTTTTCCAAAACTTTGGTCACTTAAGTCCAAATTTTTTGTGCAGTATTGACGAGATTCACTATTTGTGGAGTAATATGCGCAGGTGAAGTTGGAGGAATCACAGTTTCTGGATTGCAAAGCATATCTACATCCGGTTTTTGGGTAACTCCCAAAATGGATTTTCGCGTTGAATTTCTAACAAAGCTCTTCTTTCCAGCGAATGTGATGTATTTTGGGAAGGATCCACAAACCATGACTCATTATTCAGGCAACATCTTAAACTGTCGAAGTTCACGACGTGTTCTTCAAGTTTCGATAAGATTGGAGATTTGGCCCTTGAAAAGGGTCCATAACTACTAATTGAAGTGTTGTTCAAAACAACAGAATTTGAAGTCAAACCTTCTCTAGTGGAAGGTTGAGGACTGTTCTTATTCACAATATTCGAAATTTGTGAATGAGAATTCTCATTTTCAGACTTGGAAAATTGATTTTCCGAAATTTTTAACTTTTTAGAGGCCGAGGCTGATTTGGACAATGCTTTAGGCATATTTGATGAAAATTTCTGAAAAAGTTAAAAAGTTTAAACTAGGCAAATAGAGCCGCTGTTCATGAAGTGAACAGTTCCAAAAAATATCTTAGAGTGGCAAATTTTCTTAAGAAAGGTCCTCCTTTTATATATTTTGGGGGCCCATCCTTTCCATGGAGGAGAAGTCACGTGATATGAAAGTGTCCAATTAATCTGTTTGTTTGTTTTGCGGTAAAGGTTTGGAGTTGCTATTGACAGTTCCAAATCATTAATTTATGGCTTTTTGAAAAGGTTGCGTTTTCCTGTCCCCCCTATCTGATGAAAACAAAACTTTTAAAGGGTGTCTCAAAAGCGCGAACGATCCCATGTATTCAATCAATAAGTCATTATCTGACTCAATTTCTCCAGAATTATAAAAATCTGGATGTAAAATTTGCGGATAAATATGAGCAATTTTTCGTTCATATCCAAATTCAATTAAAGTATGGGCAGCTTTAGCCACTTTATAAAAAAGTGTTCTGGACGCATTTTGTCTGTTGGGATATTCAAAATTTAATACTTTCAATTCGTCAAAATGGTAAATTGTTGCAAAAGTCGAAACATAATTGATTAAGACTTCATCAGGGTTGTTAATTAATTGTTGAATTGCATATTCTCTAACAAACTCCCAGAATTTGAGAACAATGTCAACACCAAAAATTTCGAAACATGTTGACATTGTATCTTCCAAATTTTCCATTACAATCATATTGTATCTGAAAGGTATTTTTAAAATTCTGCCACTTTTAGTAGTTCTCATTTTGAAGTCAATTTTGAAGTAGATGGTTGAGAAAAATTATTTTCTTCGGAAATTTTCAAAGTTTGCCACTTTTCAGAAAGTTGTTCAGAAATGTTCTACAAGAGTTCAGAGTCGTTTCGTAACGAATCGCAATTAGCTAAGTCTGTTAAGGTACGCATCTCTTTCTTTCTCAGAAATTCCCCTCCGATTCCTCCACAGCTGTTTTATTGCCTTGAGGCAATTTAATCGCGAAATCTAAGTTTCGAGTTACCTCTGTTGGTAACTTTCTTGGCCTGCCCCGAGGGACATTCGAAAAGTTCGGTATAGACAGACTTTTATCAAAACTTTGTCACCAATTTTGAAATTTGGAATTTCGGCTTCATGATTATGAAGGAAGCGACGTAAATCTTGCACATGTTCTAATTTTGATTTTGCTTCCATCAAAGTTAATGAAAGTTCCTGAAAAAATTCTTGAATTGAATGTGTCATAAAACTGTTATCCGAACAGTATTTATGAAAGAGAAAAATATTGTCATGTGGTGACCGTGGAAATCTTCCAAAGGTGAGATAAAAAGGTGAAAATCATTCTTTTGCATAAATGGACGTATTGGAAGCCCATTTTACCGTTGAAAGGTGCTTGTCCTAGGAAGTATTCAAATTTTCTACGGCAATTATCAATTTAGTTTTCAACTTTCTATGACGACGTTCAACTGGATTTGCCTGAGGATGGTATTTGGCAACAAATTGAATTTTGAAACCCATGATTTTGGCAACAGTTTCTTTTACTTGTGAAATAAACTGGGGACCATTATCACAGCGAACGTCTTTCAGAGTTCCATAACAAAAACAGATTTCATTAATGAAGATTTTATTGATTGTGATTGCTGACGAATCGTCAATGGGAAATAATTCTACATAGCTAGTAGCTACATCTGATTCCAAAAATACGTAAATGTTTCCATCAAGTGTTTTTGGTAGTGGTCCTACCAAATCAATAGCCACAGTTTCAAATCTGGGAGGAATTGAAGGAGATGAAATTGGAGTTGAATCTGGATAATTCAACAGTTTGAATTTCAGACATTCAGTACAATGAGCTACATGGTCTTTAACTTGAGTTCTAAGACCAAGCCAGAATTATTTATAGACAATTTTCGCTATCGTAGCGTTAACTCCAGGATGACCAGATTCAGGTAAGCATGGTTTCATTCAATAACCCTTTTCTGTAAAAGATTTGGAGCGACCAGACAAGGACTTGTATCATCTTCTTTCGAGAGATACCTATATAAAACCCCAGAAATGACAGCGCAACCTCTGTCAAGAAAAGTTTTCGTCTTTATTTTATTGGTTAATGTTTGGTTTTTAATAGCCTAAATGATCTTATTGCATTCAGGATCTGCAATTTGCAATTCTCTAAAATCTGCAGCAATAATAGGTTGTTCATCCTCGAGAAACAAATAGATGAGAACAACAGGGTCTACCTTATCTGATGCGCGTGAGAGCATGTCAGCTAACAAGTTTAATTTCTTTGGGATGTATTGTACGTCAAAAACATATTGCTGCATATCCATTATCCACCTAGCTATACGCCCTTTAGGTTCCTTCGTAGCAAGAATGGACCGTAAAGGTGCGTGATCCGTATGGACTACAAATTAAAGACCATCAACATAGCCACGAAAATGCTTTACTGCCCAAAGGACAGCAAACACTTCGTTTTCAGTAGTGGAATAATTTTGCTGCGTGGGCGTGAAAGTTTTGAAAGCATATTCAATGACTTTAAAGTCCTCACTATCTCCTTGGCCTAAAACAGCTTCAATAGCTTCTTAACTAGCATTAGTATAAAGATGAAAAACTTTGCTAAAGTCAGGCTATCCAAGTGCAGGCGCAGTGCTAAGATGATGCTTTAACTTATCCACCGCATTCCTGCACTCGTCAGTGAAGTCATGCTTCACATCCTTTTTCAATAAACGATTTAGCGGCATAGCAATTGATGAAAAATGAGGAATGAATTTACCAAACCATTTACATGATGCTAAAAAAGATTTTAACTGTTTTATGTCATTCGGATAAGGAAGATCAACTATTGCCTTGATTTTGTCTTCATTTGGGCTAACGCCTTGTGGAGAAATATAATGTCCCAAAATTTCACGCTATCCACAAAAAAATGGCATTTACTGCGCTTTAAACTAAAGTTATGCTCTTGAATGCATTCAATTACACGACGTTCATCCTTGATATGCTGATCAAAAGTATCACTAGCAATCATTAAGTCATCGTGATAGACCACCACTACTACGTCAGGTAACAAACGTAGAATTGCATCAACTACTCTTTGATAATGTGCTGCAGAATTTCTAGCACCCATAGGCATACAAGTATAGCAAAATGTACATAAAGGTGTCACAGTAGTGACATACTTCTGTGATTCAGCTACTATTGGTATCTGCCAATCGCAGTTCGTTAAATCCATGGAAGTCATATACTTCTTCCCAGTAAGTTGAGCCAGCAAGTCTTCATTCTTGGGAAGTAGATACGTATCTGGTATCGTGACTTTATTCAATGCTCGAAAATCCGTCACCATACGAAACTCAGTATTAGATCCTGGTTTGGCAACCAGCAATAAAGGAGCAGCCTACTAAGAACGAATGGGTTCAAGATAGCCTTTTTCTAAATGTTCTTCAACTTTTTCATTTAAAATTGCCCTTTTTTAGGAGAGCAACTATATAGTCTGATTGCCACCTGTTTAGCATCAGACTTCACCTGAATTTCCTGTGGCTCCACTAAAGCAGGTCCAACTGGATCAAGAAAGACTTCATTTAAATCCAATAAAAGGTCATTAACCTTTGAAGTTTTAGTCACAGTTAAATTAGTACACTCATCCTTACGAAGACTAATATCCACGATCTCAGCATTTTTGATCTTTGTAGTCTGAGAATCCTGACTACGAAAATAGTGATTCTCATCAACTAACATGCTTTTGTAAGTTTTCCTTGGAATCCTAAAGTCGTCACATTGAGTAGAATTTCAAGTTCTTTCAGAAAAATTTATGCAAATTCCTGCATTTTTAAGAAAATCAATTTCTAATAAAACCAAAGGTCCCTTGAATGATGGAACTAACGTAACTTCAGTACTGAATGTACGGTCAGACAATTGCACGTTGTACAACGTACGTTGTACGTTGTACAATTATACTTTGACAATATAAACTTCCTGACTGCGTGGAGTCTGGTCAGCTAGTTGAATCAGACGGTGAGTTTTCACCAATTTAATTCCCATTGAACGTATGATCTCGAACAATAGTTCTCCTTTAATAGAAGTCGTAGCTCCTGAATCAAGAAGTGCAATCATCTCCACGTCCTTAATTTTGATAGATACATTGATTAACCGATTATAATTGATTTGCTTACAGCAAATGTCATTTTCCTGCGATGAATTAACCTTCCAAATACGAATCATATTCGCTTTCTTTACTGTACGCTTGTAGCATTCATTAGGACAAGTGTACATGTCCACATTTGCCGTACTGCACACAGGACAACCCAGTTTCTTGGCACTCTGAGCTCTGCTAACAACGTTATTTGTGCTTACTGATGGTTTCCAGGTTTTCTAAACCTGTTCAGAACTGTATGGTGAACGATAAGGTCTTGAAGGTGTTTGATGACGAAAATTTTGTTGATTTTGGGGAGTTGGACCTGACTGAGAAAACCTTGGACCAAAAGAATAATTATTGAAAGATGGTCTATGATTTTAAAATTTTTCGTTGAGGAGGACTAAACCTATTTTGTCGAAACCCTTATTTTGTAATTTGTTTTGAGTTTGAAAATTGTCATAATTGGAATTACCATTATGGTTCAATGGGAATCTAGGACGATTAAAGTTGATGAAATTTCCTGAAAACCTAGGACCACCAAAGTTGTTCTGGTTATTTGAATATCTAGGCCCCTAAAAATTGGAGTTATTGCTTGGTCTGAATGTTCTGTCATAAGACAGAGAATGCCGTTGAATAGCGTCTTCAGTCCAAGTTCCATTTGCAAGCAAAATATCTTCCAAATATTCAACCATACCACAAAATTCATCATAAGTATTGATATGACACAATTGGAATCTATTTGTGATATCAGGATGGAGTCCTAGAAACACAACCTCAAACTGTTGATCTAAAGGAAATGGTTAAGCCATTAATCTCAAAATATTCATAACTTGATCAACAAATTTTGACGTGTTTTGACCCTTACGTTGTCTCACTTTGATGCACTTTGGTAGGAAGATACCTTATCATAAATGTTTAACCACCAATCAGCGGCCTCACATTGAAGTATCCATAAAAAACACTCCAACGTTGTTCGTCAGACAAATTGTTAGAGTCAGCTGCCAAAGTGAAACTACGAAACCAAGATGGAAACGTATCAGGCTTGCCTTTAAACTTAGAAACATTAGCAAAAATGGAACCTAAACCATAAGTATCCCTCAACTGTGCAACACGTTGCAAAGGTAAAGAATTTCCAAGCTTTGGAATTGTTGCTACGGTAGTAATTGGCTCAGATGGAGTCGTAGCAGTACGTGCCGCAGGCAAATAACATTGGTTCTGAAAGTCACTGAAGCTACGTTGCAAATTTGATACAACAGCCATCCTCGGAAGTTGTCTTCTACGAGGAGGTTCAACCGTCGCTTTTACGCTAAAAGGATTCAAGATTGAATGATCCATTACCTGCAAATTGTCTGAATTAGGATATTTAGTAGGAACAAAACCTGAGGACATGTCTCTAGGACGAACTATATCACCTTTTAAATAAGGTAAACCAGTTTAAGGATTCAGTCCCAAAGGTGGGATACCTCAACTGTTCAATTCTGGGTAGGGTGTGTCTTCCCCCACTCGTTAAATTTAAGCTATCTGGAACCAGCTGGTTTCCACTAGCGGTATTTGTGGCCTTTAATAACATTTCTTTTTCAGCTTTTAGCTGTTTCTGGTATGTTTTTATATTATGCAGATAACTCTGCAGTTGCTTGATTTGCAACTTCTCTACTGTCAGTGCGCATTCCGTATCAGTAGTCAAATTTTCTGAGCTCTTTTTATACATACCTATTAACTGACGGTATAATAAAGGATTTGTACTGGCAAAAGCAGCTACATCCTTAGGGATTAAGATTCCATCCCTCATCACCTTAGGATTGTCAATATAGTCTATACAGACAGTACCTGTAGATCCCCTTGCAGAAGGATCTTGGTGATTCTCAAGCAAATTACCTCGAGTTAAATTCGTGATGCCCAATGTCATTGGGTTTAAAGAAACAGTAGCCTCAGGATTTGTCATTTAAAAAATCGAGGCTGATGGATTTAATGTTGAGAAATTTTGAGGTGTAGTCACTTGAATCACATTTCCTGAATCCAAAGGCAAAGGCCTTCAAAACGTTAAGCGCCAGTTGCGGCGTGCACGAAGTAGGGTATGGTGAAAGCATAGCACGAGTCTGCTTTACCGCTTTGCGGCGAAGCGAAGTCTATTCGAGACTGAACCGTAGCACCTGCTACGGCACCGAAGTATGGCAGTGATGCAATATATTCTGAAGCAGGGTCACCCCCGTAGATTTATTTCTCAGGCACAGGGGATTCAAAACAAAGGCTGGCTTGTAAGCCAGTTCCAAGGCCAACTGGTTCCCCAACTTGTTGTGTCAATAAAGTCCCCTCGGGGATTCGATTTTCAATTGCGTAGGAAGTTAATCCCTGTGCCTTTTCTTTCAATCGTAACGA
>JAQGBW010000742.1:0-34862 GCA_034698625.1 Julus scanicus | reverse complement strand
ACCTCGACCCGGGAGCGAACCCAGCATTTAGGATCGAGAGGCAAGCACGTAACCCACTCGACCATCGGCGTCGGCAAGCCTCGAAAGTATACCACTTGTAGTGTTGTTTATTTGTTTGTTAACTTTTTGACATTGGCCTATTTCTGCAACTAAGGCTAAACACCAACGCCAAGGAATAAGCCTTCATCACCTACCTGGAAATTTTGTCTACTATACTTTCCTTCAGGTCTTGTCTAGTTCTGAAACTTTGTGGACATCCTGTAATTACTTAACAAAGTTTTCTACTTTTCAGTTAATATTTTGCATTCACCGGCTATTTTGTCTGATGATTGTTATGTTTATGCGTATAATAAGGCATAAATACAAAATGAAGGTCAAAATAATGATTAAATAATCAAACAAGTACTAATGAGGTAAGCCATGACAGCCCAATGCTATAGAAAGAGAAATAAATGCAAACAATTACAAATGTGATTACATTTTATTCAAAACATCCTCCAACTCTTTGAAGTGTAGTTGACCACCTTGAACATTAAGTACTTCGCATAATTGATTACCTCGTAATTCATGACCGCATCATTCTGCGTTCATGGTGGTGGAAAAGTCCTCCAAGTACCCAGGGATTACCTTGTGTACATTTGTAACGATAGTGGCTAGCCACGGATAATAAATTTCGTACTTGCGGGTGACCACACCCCTTAAGATGGCAGTTGCTGCTTCCTTAGCCGAGCCGGCAATGGCAGCCATGTCCTTATCAGGATGGGCATCTTTTTGCTGGGTCATGGCAGTGTCGGTGTCGATAAGGCCCAAAACGCACAAAGTCACCGAGATCCCAGTGCCTTTGTAGTTCAACTCTTGACGGTAGGACGAATAGAAGCCCTGGAGAGCAAATTTGGAGGCTACATAAGGTACAAACTGGATACTACCGATTTTGCCTAGGACAGAGGACACAACCCCGATGCTGCCTTTACTGGCCGTCAACATTGGCAGTGTCTTAGACGTCAGATCCACATAGGACAGGAAGTTGACGTTCAGATACTGCTCCAGAGTAGTTAGGTTTTCTGAAGATCCTGTCCACCAGCGCACCTGAGAGAAACCGAAATAACTTTATGTCCAGGAATTATAACAATTCTAAACACTAGATTAGCAATACACACACTTTAAATAATTTCTTGAACTTTCACTACAGTTTGTTAAACTAAGTACTACTACTACACCAATCTATACCTCGTAGATGGCGTGGTTCAAGATGAGGTGATCCAGGCCTTTCAGGTGGCGCTGGATGGCCTCAGCCACCCTGGTCCTATCCTGGGGAACTGCCATGTCCGCCGCAACGATGTCCACTTGGGCAGCTCCCAGGTCCTTGCACTTCAGTGCCACCTTCTCCAGAACTTTCTCCCGTCTTGCTGTCAGCACCAATCTGGCCCCCAGTTCTGCATATTGGTAAGCTAGCTGCTCACCAATGCCCGTAGAGGCACCGGTTATGACCACGCGAATGTCCCGGACGACTGTCGGGTCAAAAGTGTCACGTGTGAACCAAAACAACAGGAGTGACGCCACGGCCACCACCACCGCAAACGGAAGTATCTTCCCCATCGAAAATGACTGCACGTAGGGAAAACAGAACGAAACAACAGCTTAGAAACCTTGATGTTGTCGAGGTTGCTTATCAACGTCTGACCAATCAGAAGGGAGATTTCACAGTGACCTTGTTCTGGAAATGTGGCTGCTGCGCTGAGAGTATATTCCGCCTTGAGTATTGATCGGCACATGGAGCATGGCTAGTAGCCAAATACTATATTATTGAATTTGTAACTCACAATGACACGCTAATTTCGTCAATTAAATATCTAGAAAGTAGAAGTCAGTATATGTAATGTTCTTGTCAAGCATGGAATTTTAGCAAAATCATTGCAATTATTGCTATTAATTGTTATGCACGTGGTAGCCTGACCTTGAATACAAGTGGTTTTCAACTTTAAGGCCATTCAAAAAGAACGTCCTCAAGAGGGGGTAGAGGGTCGGCTAGCATGTGGATAAGGGTGAAGGATGTAATTATGGACGTCCGCTAATTATAGTATTTTCAATTTTTTGTTTAATTGTGTTTTAAAGGTCAGTGAACGGGGAAATGGACATCAGAAAAAATGTTTGCTGTCCCAAATGTTACTTGAAGTTTTTGTTCAACAACAAAAATTATATGCTGGAATTCTTCTTCAATATCTAGAAATTTCTGTTAATCAGAAAAATCTGGAAAAAATGTCGTGAAATTGGCAGCGAGACGGGTGCTTTGAATTTTTTTGGGTATTTTTAATCGAGGTGACCCAAGGCTGTCACAAATTTATAGGATGGGCCTTTGAATATGTTCCAACAAATCTTCTGGACAACCTACTTTTCAAAAAAAAAAATGAAGGACGACTATGAGGGGGAGAGAGGGGGTGTCTGGGCTAAAATGACACCGTGTGGAAAGGTGGGAGGGATGGTCAACTTATGAAGGTCGTCTTTTTTGAATGACCCTTTTTTTCATCTAACGGTACACAAAATGGCCGCTAAAACCTATAGGGGCACCCTGAATAAGGAGCCAACATTATCATAGCACACTATATATAGGTTTTCTAACAAATTTTCTAACTTTTTTGATCAATTAAATGAAGAATAATGTTTTCGACACTTTCACGGCACACCGGTTGAAAAACATTGCTGTGTTGTATACAGTGGTCAAAGATAAGTCACATAATAGCGAATCAGAATAAAACTATTTGGTATATACACATTTTTACAATTTAGACATGCTTTTTCAGCGAAAACCGTATATAAGATAAGGATGATACAACATTTTAAAACACAGTTCTGGAATTTACTTATGAAACGTGATTTGGCAACATGTCTAGTTTCGCCCATGTGATTATACAATATATTTTTAGCAGTGGCGGCACTAGGGTTGGTGTCACCCAGTGCGGTAACTCATGGTGTCACCCCCCTCACGACACCCCATAGTATAGAGACCTCCTCCGAGTCCGCTCATTTTTGCTGATTTTTGTTTTTAAATTCACGTTTGCAAATCAAAATAGAAAATGGAATATTTTCATAAAATAAAAAAAAATTATCAATATTTTGCATTTCGGTGTCACTCCTTGTGATGGTGTCACCCGGTGCGGTCCGCACCCCCCGCACCCCCCTAGTGCCGCCACTGATTTTTAGCATTATTTGACATAACCTTGGTTAAATCATACTATTCATGATTTATGACAGCAATAACATGCAAGACAGTATACGAAACGTTTTTTATTACTGAACATCATCATTACTGCACTTTTGGATATTTTTAGAATTGTAGAAAAACTTGTTACTCAAAGTTTTTTTATACAATTACTAAAAATTATAATGGACAAATCAAGGTAATCAAGGTAAATTTGTAACGCTATTATGATGCTATTCAGAGATACATTGAAGGTCAAATAAATCTATAAGATAAAATTTTGATAAAACGATAAGTAATCATAGAATGGTGCCACTTCTCAAAAAGTTAAAAATACTGTGTACTATACTTTTGTTTGAAAGCACTATCAAAATACAATACAGACCATGGATCTCAATAGATATTCTGTTTTACTAATTTTAAAAATAAAGGTGGCACAAAGTATGGGCCATATCTGAAACACAACTGCTGAAATTCCAATTTAAATATGCTTGCATGATAAAGTTCACAGTTAAAATTCAGATTGCAGTTGGATTAAGTGGCATGCCATGTTTAATGTAACCAAAACATTAGGTCACATGGAAGTTTGCTATTTACAGTTACGTTCATACAAATTTAATAACGAAAACACCTTTTTCTCAAAAACACTTTTTATTCATACACGCACAAATGTAGGATGACAATCTGCAACAGGCGAACTTAAGTTATCAGGCTCTTATTTCTAATACCATTTCCATAATGTCTTTTCCCAGGACATCCTCTGCATAGCCTGGCATCATCTTATGCAAAGCCACCATCAGGCACGCAAACTTGGCATAGCATATTTCGTACTGTCTATTGGCTACAGCTGTCATGATAACCATTGCCGTGTCTTCTGGAGAGGCTCGCAGATCAAATCCCATGGCCCTTTTATCAATCTGCTCTCGTTGTTTTTCCTCGGTGACATTGGCGAGATTAGTGTTCACAGGACCGATAATACAAGTTGTTACAGAAACGCCTGTGTTTTTATAGCGTAGTTCCTGTCTGAGGGCCGAAAAAAAGCCATTGAGGGCGAACTTGCTGGTGGAATAGGTGGACATGCCACCCAACGCCATTTTTCCAGCAGCCGCAGAAACAATGCCAATGTTGCCTTTGCTTTCAGTCAACATTGGGATCGATTGGGATGCAAGATCAACGAAAGAGAAGAAGTTCACCTCCATTTCACTTCGGAAATTCGTCAAGTTTTCCTTTGAGCCATGCCACAACCCCGGTAGTATTATGGCATGGTTCAAGATTAGATGGTCCAATCCGCCAAAACGTTTCTTTACCTCTGCAATGACTTTGTTTCTGTCCTTCTGGTCGGCCAAGTTGGAGGCCACGAATTCGACTTGAGAGGCCCCTAGCGTCTTGCATTTTTGGGCCACTTTTTCCAGAAGATTCGTCCTTCTTGCAGTGATAAACACCTTCGCACCCAACCTGGCATATTGGTATGCAAGTTGCTCACCTATTCCTGAAGAGGCTCCAGTGATCAGCACTTTCTTGTCAATTATGGTTGCTGGATCCACACTGTCTCTTGACCCCAGGTAGTAGATCACGGCTAAAACCGCTACTAAAACTGGTATGCGTTTACACATTTTTTGTCAAAAAAAACTACGACTGTGACTGACAACTTCAACATGTATCTGATAAGTATAGGTTTTCCGAAGCTACGAATGGCAACAATCAAGCTACTTTATCTGGCAAACTTCCACATGTGGCATGGCAAGTTTATCAGAAATAACCGTTATTTGTATATGAATCCAGTTTGACAAAACTCGGATAGTAGCTAGTATCTGATAGTAGCTAGCTTTTCATACAGTGGTGTCCGCAGGGAATGCTATACCGAAACTGATGAGGGATAGGGGGAGGAAACAACTTATTATTATAGAGCTATTGTTTGAACAAGTGAATTGTTACGTGCCTATTTTTATATCAAATACATTTAACTATGATGTCAATGCAATTTAGGACCACATGTGCATCCAATTCAACACTTGAGTATTTTACTGAGAAATTCACTAAAACATTTTGAACAAGGCTTAAAAGTTAAAATTGATAATATATCATGATTTCACGAGCCCCAGTTTTTTTTACTAAACAAATCTGACAAGATAAAACCTTTAATGTAAAACAAAAAATACGAACTTTATTGCAAGTCGAATATATTGGTTATTTCCTATAAACCACGTGTTTCTCACTCGCAAAGATAGATAGCAATCACGTTCGTTGTTCAAATTGTATCAAAGTTCTTTTCAGAGTCCAACAATGGTATACGAGATAAAGTACAGTACAAATTATTTCACAAATATACATGTACGTATACGAAAGAGGATGCGTATCTTAAATCGTAACAAATCTTGGTTATCATGACTTGCTTAAATTAAAGTAACCATGTAGCTATGTAGTAATGTTTGCAGAATACAAATGGAGCCATATACCACAAAGTGCATGCAATCATAAAGCCATCTACAACATTGTATCTAATCCAAAGTCCAGAATCACTCCTCCGATGATATCCTCGACATATCCTGGAAACAAGTGGTGAATGGCAACCATCAAGAATGTTAATTTTGGATAATATATTTCGTATTTGCGGTTCACCACTCCAGCAATAATGGCCGTTGCTGCACTTTCTGGAGAAGCCCTCATATCAAATCCCCAGGTTAAGTTTAACAGTTCTTGTTTCTTTGCTTCTGAATATTTTATGAGGTCAGTCTTGATGGGCCCGAAGATGCAAACTGTCACCGAAACACCGGTGTTGCTATATTGCAACTCCTGTCTGAGCGACGAAAAGAACCCGTTGATCTGGAATTTACTGGTCGAGTAACTGGATAAGCCCGCAAATGGCACTTTTCCGTTAAAAGATGAAACCACTCCAATACTGCCTTTGCTCATGGTCAGCATTGGCAAAAATTGGGATGTCAAATCCACGAAAGAGAAAAAATTGTTATCCAATTCCTTCCTAAACGCAGTCATGTTTTCTTGGTACCACGGCAACAACGTGATTGTCAAAACTCCGTGGTTTAATATCAGGTGATCCAGACGATCAAATCGTTTTTCAACTTCTGCAACGAGTTTGTTTCGGTCGTCCTGAATTGCCAAATCAGAAGTGACTAACTCCACCTGTTGTGCCCCTAGTTTCTTACATCTCTTGGCCACCTCTTCCAGAAGTTTTTCCCGTCTTGCAGCAATGAACACCCTTGCTCCCAATCTGGAATAATGGTATGCTAATTGTTCTCCTATTCCAGAAGAACCACCGGTGATAAGAACATATTTCCCCTTGATGGAATCCTGGTTGAGTCCATCTTTGAAACAACAGAAGTAGAGCACTGCTAATATCACTAACAAAAATAAAACACGTTTATCCATATTCTTGATAGCTAGAACTGTTTCCAACAGGTGTGTCGATGTATCTGAATCTTTATACTATATGTGGCCTGTAACACGTTGTTGATGTCACCAGTTAAGGTGATATTGACACTGTCGAGGGTCGCCCAAAAAGCATTGTTCCAGTTCAGATCGGCTTTAGTTGGAAATCAGGAGATTCGTAGAATTTACAGAATTTTCAGACATTTGTTGCGAGAAACCAGTATTTAATGTTGCTAAGATCTAATATAATGAAGGTTTCTTTTCCAGTCCTTAACCAGTCAGAAATTAATCGGTTTTAAGAAAAAAAAATTATGAAAAATAGCAATCCTTACATTTGTAAGGATTTGTTACCCATCTTTTAAACTTCTAGAAAGCTGTATGAGATTAAAAAAACCTATGAAAGAAGTGACCAATGTAACGAGGTCTGGAATATCTGCTAATTTATATCTTCGAGTTTTGTTCAGTAATAGTTTCATTGCTACGATTTTTGGATGAATTTGTAAAATTAAATTAACCATCACAATATAGACGATTCACGGAAGACCTGGATAAAAATACAGGAAAATTGAGATAAATAAACACGTGTACATAACAAAACTTGACCATTTATTTAATGCGGGGCGAAAGCCTATACCTGGCATGTATTTTTTTTCAAACACAGATTTGGGCAAAGTAATACAACTATGTACAATAAAAAAAAATTGTATTATGATCAACCATATTAAATGAACCAAATAGAGCATTTTTTTAAAAAAATTACCAAGTAGCTTTTTTTTAAAAAAAAAAATGTTTTTCAAAACTTGTGTAGTTCTTTATTTTGATTTGAGGGGGCACCATGTGTCTTACGATTCATCAGTGAGGCACAAAAATTCATTTATTTTAGGCTTTTTACTGAAAATATTCAGATAACAGCTTTTCTACATGGTATAAGTTCATACTCTATACTTAATATTAAATTTCGGAAATATATTGTAAAATATGTGTATTCTTTTGAAAAATGCGTTTGAACAAAATACATGGCAGGTATTGGACTTGAATTTGGTTTGTGCACCGCCTTAACTTATTTATAGCAATATTTATTCAATTCTTAAAGTGTGTCATCACACAGTTATGTTGTGCATCTCCAAGCATATACGTCCGGATATGTCCTCGATATAGCCTGGAAAAAACTTATGGAGGTTTACCACCACCCAGGCTATTTTACCGAAGTAGATTTCGGAAACCCTACTGGTCACTCCCTTCATGATGGCAATGGCCGTGTTTTGGGTGGTTTCCACGAAGGTAAATCCAGAGGTGAAGTCTGTCAGAGTTTTCCCTCCCAAATTCAGATTATCCACCGGTCCAATCACGCACGTTGTGACTGATATTCCAGTCATCCTAAGAGCCATCTCTTGACGGAGAGCGGAAAAAAAGCCATGCAAGGCATGCTTGGCAGCAGAATAGGAACTGACTCCAGCCGAGGCGAACTTTCCAGCGACGGAAGACACTACTCCGATGCTACCTCGACTGACAGTCAGCATTGGCAAAGCTCGAGAAGCCAAATCCACGAAAGATATGAAATTCACGTTCAGATGATACAGGAATTTGGTCATGTTTTCCCTGGTGCCCAGCCATAAACTTGGATTAGGGATGGCATGGTTCAGGATCAGCTGATCCAGACCTCCCAAACGGTCCTCCAGAGCTGACATTACGCGTTCCCAATCCTCTGGCTCTCCCAAATCTGAAGACACGAATTCCACTTGCTGAGCACCCAATGACTTGCACCTTTGGGCAACTTTTACCAGAAGTCTTTCGCGTCGGGCTGTGATGAAAACTTTGGCACCAAGCTTGCAGTATTCGTACGCCAATTGTTCACCGATTCCGGAAGATGCCCCAGTGACAAACACACGTTTGCCGCGGATGGATTCAGGATCAAAGCCGTCGTTCAAATAGTAATATAGGAACACAGATACTACCAACACCATAGGCACCAGTTTATGCATTTTCAAATACGTTTCACCACAGTTATCTGAATTTGAAATTTTGAAAACTCAACAACGCACGTGATATTGATAAAGATTTGACAAATTGAACTCATCCAGTGAAAATGAAGCCAGATATGTTACGACATACATGTACACTTCAAGCTGAGCAACCGTATTAACAGCGTGACCTCGATAAAAATTGTGTTTTCAGTTTGCATGTCCTTGGTAGTAAAAGTGAATAACCTATAGCTTCGGTGATCAGGCGAACATTTGAAATGTTTGCGGCCTGTCATAAATGCAAACAACGTATTGTAAAGACTAAGAACTTTGCAAATATCCCTCGCCAACTCATTGTTAAGATTATATTAAACTATAGGCCGAGTCACGTGCCTAAAACTACAGCTAATATTATGTATTCTTTCATTAGCACAACTGTATTTTCAAAAATAAACTAAAGTATGTTATCTCAATTAATATAATAGGTTTAACATCGTCAGAATTTGCTTTCCCATGAAGTCCTCGAAATATCCAGCACAAATTTTATGCACTGTCACCATGATCCATGCAATATTTCCATAATAAATTTCATACTTCCTCTTGGTCAACCCATTAATAATCGCTTTGGCAGTGTCTTCTGCAGTTTCAACCATATCAAGCACGCTGAAGGATTTATTTTGGTTTTGATAGCTCTCATTGGTCGCTGTCATCATATCGGTATCCACTGCCCCAATCACACAAATTGTCACAGAGATTCCAGTATTTCTAAGCATCAATTCTTGGCGAAGGGCAGAAAAGAATCCCTGAATAGCATGCTTGTTAGTAGAGTAAGACGCTTGTCCAGCAAATGCAATCTTCCCAGCAACCGAAGAAACCACACCAATGTTGCCTTTACTTTCCATTAACATTGGCAGCACCTGTGAAGCCAGATCCACGAAGGACAAGAGGTTGACATTCATATCATACATCAACTTTGTCATGTTTTCTTTGGTGCCCAACCATAGCCCTGGAGATGCAATGGCGTGGTTAAGAATCAGATGATCTAATCCACCGAATCGCTTCTTTACTTCTGTGATAACCCTGTTTCTGTCGTTCTGTTCTCCAAGATCAGAAGTCACAAATATCACTTCTTGTGCTCCCAGTTCCTTGCACTTTTTGGCCACTTTTTTCAACAGGTTTTCCCGACGGGCTGTTATGAACACTTTGGCCCCCAACTTGCAGTATTCATACGCCAAATGTTCACCGATTCCGGAAGATCCTCCTGTGACAGCCACTCGCTTACCCCTGATGGATCCAGGATCAAAATCGTCATTGCACCAGTAGAAGCATACAGCAGCTAATGTCAAAATCGCGACAGGCACCAGCTTATTCATGGCTGGAAAATACTGTATTCTAAACGCAATAAACAAGTTTTCCCTGCTGGCAAGTGACTTTTAGATCCAATTGGGCGAATTTTAGCAAGGACAAACTGATAAGTGATATTGCCAGACAATCTCAACGCTAAATTATAACTAGTGACCTTCAGTCACATCTGTGCTTGTTGTGCAATCTGCATGCATTGTAATAATGTTCAGTATTTTCAAGAAATGAGATACTACGTGTATAAAAAATGCAGTGGGTGTATAATCTGTACATGTACCACAACGCAATACAATGTACAACGTATTACATCAGTATGTGTTAAATGCAAATAAGTCAATCCTGCTGATATTTAGGTTAATGTAGTTTACAAGTTCAATTAAAACATAATAAAAGATAAAACAAATACTTGCAGGACACGATTTTTATATTCATCTTATAATAAGTAAGTAGAATACCCTGAGTTGTTAAAAAATATTAAAGTATGTTTCACATGAAAAACTGATAATGAACTTTGCAAATACAATATCTAAGAACCACAAGACATTTATTATATACTTTTCATACAAATATATCAATCGTAACAATCATAAGAAAATGGAAAAACAATATGACTAACAAAATCTATCAACACATGTTTACGGAAATTTGGAAACTTTTAGTAACAGCGTTAAACAGTAAGATTGTTCATTACCAATGACGAATGTCCAATAAAATCTTCAAAATAGCTAGGATAAACACTATACAACGCAGCCATATACCAGACATGTTTTCCGAAAAAAATTTCGTATCTCCGGTTGGTGACACCAATCATGATGGCCTCAGCGGTAGAAGACATATTATAGTTAGATGAAAACTTGTCGGTTAATACCTTTCTGTCTTCTTTGTTCTTTATTAAAAGATCTGTATCCACTGGACCAATTACACACGTGGTTATAGAAACACCACTTTTTCTTATCAGCAACTCCTGACGAAAAGCTTCAAAGAAGCTCTGCAAGGAATGCTTGTCCATGCAAAACGATGCTAAACCAGCAGTTGGAATCTTCCCCGCCACTGATGAAATTACTCCTATGTTGCCTTTACTCTCCATTAACATGGTGATCGTCTGGGAAAACAGATCCACGTAGGACCAGATGTTGGCCTCAAGGTCGCTCAATAATCTGGTCATGTTTTCTTTGCTGCCAAACCAAAGACTCGGAGTCGTGACAGCGTGGTTCAAGATCAAGTGATCCAAACCTCCGAACCGTTTCTTCACTTCCACAATCACACTGTCTCTGTCATTCTGATCTCCAAGATCGGAAATCAGATATTCCACTTGCAAAGCTCCAAGCTTCTTGCACTCTTCGGCCACTTTTTCGAGAAGACTTAAACTACGGGCTGTAATGAACACCTTAGCTCCCAGCTTGGAGTATGCGTACGCCAATTGTTCACCGACTCCAAAAGACCCTTCTGTAATGAGCACTCGCTTGCCCCTGATGGATGTAGGATTGAAGCCGGTATCGCGCCGGAAATACAACACTGCTAAAGTTACTAGCAATGCTGGCACTAGCCTGTTCATTCTTGTGATCTGTAATAATAATAATAAAACAAATTTAAAAAAAGATCCAGTATTTTATAGCTGGCCTGCGTTTGGAATCACTGGAATTATCTCTTAATTTAATGAACCATGTGAAATATTTTCTTTACCTTTTATAAAAGTTTGTTGAAATTGATTTCAGGAGCCTACATAACTTAGCGTAAATTTTCCACCAAAGTTTAGAACAACATATTTTAAAATAATTAATATGATCATTAGACTTCAAACTTAACTTGTAGTGATAACGCAATTTGTATGTGGTGCCAGAAGGCCAAGGTTGTTGTTTGTACTTTATAGATATTTTCGAGAAGATAATTTTTATTTATTCAAATTCAATGCATAATCGAATAATGGAATGTTCATAACTTCCAAAAATTCTTGGATTTACGTGACCTCAAAAACGTCAACTGCATGCTAACCAAAGTTTCGAACTAATATTTACCGAAGTGATAAGACCAGTTTACTCCGATTGTCTGATAATATATTTCACGGTCTTATGCAGCTAGAGATTATAGCTAAACTATCAAATAGTTGACTTG
The DNA here is from genome assembly GCA_034698625.1 of Julus scanicus. NCBI lineage: Eukaryota > Metazoa > Arthropoda > Diplopoda > Julida > Julidae > Julus > Julus scanicus. The sequence goes on along the minus strand of JAQGBW010000742.1, from coordinate 22,844 downwards.
TAGCCAACAAGCACCAATGGAATGTGAAAGGAGTGTCATTCCTTTGCCATTTCAACCACCTTATGCTAGATTCACGCATCCGTAAACGCCCGCTGGACTATTCTGAATCAAAGGTTTCAGATCCCTAAAACAGTGATTTTAACACATTTTCAAATTATGTTAGTGTTTTAGATCCAGGGGTGGACTGGTTATAGTAACAGGGAGGTGGAGCAAGCAGTGGCGTAGGAAGGGGGTGCGGACCACAACCGGGTGTCATCCCTAAGGGGGTGACAAAATGACTGCCCTAGGAGAGGAAGGCGTGATTTGGAAAAGTTGTGATCGACGGGGGAAGGGTGACAAGAAAATTTCCGCACTGGGAGGGAGGGGAGGGTAACAAGAAAATTTCCGCACTGGGAGGGAGGGGAGGGTAACAAGAAAATGTCTGCACCGGTGGGAGGGTGACAAGAAACTTTCCACAACGGAGGAGTTGTGACCATAAAATGTCCGTAGAGGGGTGGAGGGGGCAAAAAAATGTCTGCACCGGGTTACCACCTTACCTTGCTACGTCAGTGGGATTAAGTGACAGGTACGTGGGTACCAACTACTCCTTTTTGAGGGCGCTATAGTGCCCCTGTTCATTTATCTAAAAGGGAGCCAGTTTCCTTACAAGGAAAGGGCGCACATGAAATATCCATGGTGTCCCTGTATGTTAGTCCATCCCTACACGTGCTTATATGCTGATCATCGGTGGATTTTCTTCTGATAACCAATTACCTACACGTGCGAACATTTGCATAATCGTATCCGGTTGTTGATAATAGTCTCTATTAGTGTAAAAAAGGCTATTGTTGTTCCGATGTCAGCATCAACAGAAGCTTTCTATTCAGAATATTGGCGCATCATTACTGATCATTACTGATGCAATGATGTACACGAACATCATGACCTTGTTGGAGGTATTTAAAATGCAAGTATTCAGAGTTACCACGATTGCTACAAGCCATAGTTAGTTGTTCCGCTGTTAGCTTCCGAAGAAGTACTCAATTTGGATTAGACAGAAAAAAATGATTAAGCTAGTACCATTTGTTGTGTTAACTGTGGCAGTGATTTACTTTTATTGCTACAATGAGAGTTTCGATTCTGAATCCATCAAGGGGAAACGAGTGCTTATAACGGGTTCATCTTCTGGAATCGGTGAGCATTTGGCGTACGAATACTCCAAGTTAGGTGCCAAAGTGTTCCTCACGGCCCGTCGTGGAAATCTGTTGGAGAAAGTGGCCAAAAAGTGCAAGGAACTGGGAGCACAGGAAGTGACATTTGTGGCTTCTGATCTTGGAGAACAGAAAGATAGAGGCAATCTAATTGTGGAGGTGAAGAAGCGATTCGGAGGGTTGGATCATCTGGTTCTAAATCACGCCATCGTGACGCCAGATCTCTGGTTGGGCACAAATGAAAACATGAATAACTTTCTAAAAGACCTGAATATCAATTTCCTATCTTATGTGGATCTGACTTCTCTGTCACTGCCAATGTTAACTGAAAGCAAAGGGAACATAGGTGTTGTTTCATCGATTGCTGGCAAAATGGCGTTCTCTGGATTACTTTCTTACTCTACCGATAAACACGCCATGCAGGGATTTTTTTCTGCCCTTCGCCAAGAACTGACGTTTAGAAACACCGGCATCTCTGTAACAACTTGCATCATTGGGCCGGTGAATACGGATTTAGCGGGTGTAACTCAAGAAGAAAGAGACAAAACAATGAATACCCTTTTCAGCGGGTTTGATGTGGTTGCTACTCCTGAAGACACGGCTTTGGCCATCATGCGAGGTGTTACCAATAGGAAATATGAGATTTATTTCGGAAAGGTTGCTCGTGTTATGGTTGAAGTGCATAAAATATTTCCTGAATGTGTGGAAAGTCACTTTGGCAAGCGATTTCTATTAGCATTTAATATTGAGGTGTAACAGAATCTAACTTCGCATTTCTCTCCTTCTCTATTCAAATATTTATCTAGATAGTCATAGCCTAATCAAATAATACATAAACTCGTGCTTATAGGTACTGCATTCTACTTAAGTTTTTTTCATTATAATTACATATACCTGTCATTTTACTTTTTCGTATTTTTAAACGTATTGTCTCTAGCTCAGACAGTATTTTTTAATAAAGCACTAGATTGAATATTAATAGCGGCATAATTTATTACAAAATATACTTAGGATATACCATAGCAAATCCAATCCTGTATATAAAATGCACTCGTGTATAAAAATAAAAGTACAATAGTATGTATTAATAATTTTACAAAAAAAATTACTGTATCATGCAGGACTATAAATTAATTCTCGTAAATATCTAATGAAATAAACATACAAATATTAAATGCAATAGTAAATTTTAGGAAATTACTCTCTGGGAGTGCCAATTGAAATTGAAATTATAATGTTACTATTAGTCTATAACACATTATCTGTTTGTTATTTAGATAAATTATGTGGAATCATAATGTATTAAATTTGAATGTACACAAATTGAGCATTTGTTATATTCCTCCAACAGTGAAATTGATAAATACCCTCAAACTCATACAACTAGCTCATAAAGAATGCCATACAGAAAATATGGTCTTCAAAATACACTAAGTAGTAAGCAGATTTGTGCGAGTATCTTTAAAAATATTAACAGTCAGCCTACATAGGCATTTTTCTACAAGGACAAAGCACACCACCCTGGCGAAATTTGGTTGCACCATGTAGTGTTGTCACAATGTGTATAACCAAAGCGGTAGTAAATAGCACGTATAGAAATTATCTTATCATACGCCCAATTCTGCCATGTCATAATTGCTTTAATTATCTACTTGGTAACGCGGCCTTCAAGTATATACAACCCATACAAGATAGACCCTTGTCAGTTCTTCTGCCAACGTTGCTCAGTAGAAGTATTTAATTCTGTTTAGAGCGCGGGAAAAAAACATGAATAAGTTAGTGCCAATTACAGTGTTAACTTTAGCAGTGGTTTACTTCTATTGTTGCAATGACAGTTTCGATTCTGGGTCCATCAAGGGAAAACGAGTGCTTATCACTGGTTCGTCTTCTGGAATCGGTGAGCATTTAGCATACGAATACTCCAAGTTAGGAGCCAAAGTATTCATCACTGCTCGCCGGGAAAACCTGTTGGAAAAAGTGGCTAAAAAATGCAAGGAACTAGGAGCACAGGAAGTGGCATTTGTGGCTTCTGATCTTTCAAAACAAAAGGACAGAGACAATGTAGTTGCAGAGGCGAAGAAGCGATTTGGAGGATTGGACCACCTGATTCTGAACCACGCCATCACGACGCCAGGTCTCTGGTTGGGCACTAAAGAAAACATGAAAAACTTTCTTAAAGAGCTGGATATCAACTTTATATCTTTTGTGGATCTGGCTTCCCAGGCACTGCCAATGTTAACTGAAAGCAAGGGGAACATAGGTGTTGTTTCATCGGTTGCTGGTAAAATGGCGTTCGCTGGATCAGCTACATACAGTGCCGCTAAACATGCAATGCAGGGATTCTTTTCCGCCCTTCGCCAAGAACTGATGTTTAGAAACACTGGAATTTCTGTAACTACTTGTGTTATTGGGCCCGTGAATACGGATATGATGGGTCAGACCCAAGAAGAAAGGGATAAATTGAATGAAGCATTTATCGGATTTGATTTTACAGCGACTCCTGAAGACACGGCCTCGGCCATTATGCAAGGTGTTACTAACAGAAAATACGAGATTTATTTTGGAAAGATTGCGCGAGTTATGGTTGAATTACATAAAATCTTTCCTACATGTCTAGAAAATTATTTTAGCAAACAATTTTTAACAATGTTTAACGTTGAGGTATAATAGAAATGGAAATGCATTGAAACAAAATACAAATACAGTAATAAATACTATTGTAAATTCTAAAATGCGCAGTATTTTCGTGTACTATTATTTTAAATTTGTATTATAGCAATTTTGTGTAGTTATTTAGAAATTACAACCAGCTATATACACAGTGCACTAGAATTCCTCGCCACCCCGCTTTTTTCTTAAATCTTATAGTAGATAAGAATTCTGTTAATGGGGGTATAATAGAAAGGCATGTGTGCTCTATCCACTGATGCTTTTTGATTTAAAGTACGACCATTTGTTGACAGAAATCAAAATAATAACTTGTGACTCGTGACACTTGGGACAGAGTGTCGAATTAGGAAAAGGAAGAGTCTGTTTGTATGAAATCAACTGTTTTCGTCTTTTTAACATTATTAAAACTTTGTACAATGATTTTAGGAACTGAGGAAACACTAAGTGGTAACTAAGCTTATTTCGGTACAATAAGCTGGCTTACATTACAGTAGGTCGCTTCACTGCAATTGAATTTTTACTAAATCAGGAGAATCGACAGGTAGGCTATTCCATTGTCTAATCGCAGAAAATAATTGTATGATCCAATCAGTAAAGTTTTTCATTAAACCATACTATTGTTACAAGCCGAAATGTATGCAATTTTGAAATTCAAGTTATTGACAGAATCCAGACTTTATTATTGATATAAGAAGTCATTCGATTTATTGGCAGAATGAAAAAATGCATGCAAAATGCCGAAATCGCATCATCATACTACCAAGGGAAATATCAACTCTAAAAGTATAATTCAAGGAAAGATAAAAATGCAAAGTAATCATTGTTGAAAATAATGATTTAAATCCCTGTCACCAGTGGCCATGCAGCTATGCTATAGTGACAATCACAGAATTTTACCAAAATCTCGTGAAAGAAACGATACAAATTTCAAAATTGCTTACATTTCGTCTTGTAACATTAGTATGGTTTAAAGAAAGACTTACCGATTGGATCATCAATTTATTTTCTGATTATGCGTATTTTCTCATACGCATTATGTTTAAGTGTTGATCCTCGGTTATTTTTTTAAGAAGTTGATTTAAGTTGGACTTTATGCAGGACAGGACTGGAAATTAATTTTCGTGATTTTGTAATTAAATGAACATGTAAATATTAAATGCAATAATAAATCCTGAGAAATTACTAGAAACCATAATGTATTTTCTATTTGTTGTTTAAATAAATTACTATAGGAATCAAACTGTATTGTATTTAAGTGTTCAAAAATTAAGCGTTCGTTGTTTTTTCCACAGTTGCCTTTCTTCGGCTTATCTGTAGTTTAACTACATGAATGCTATTAACCTGTAGTAGTTTTAGATTAGTATCAAAATCAAAGCATGTATAGTGTAATAGTGAAATTGGTCAAAGACCGCAGCCTTACAGCGAGTCTATACAAAATGCTTATGTGTGGTCTTCAAAATGCTTAACTGTATAAAGTCACACTTTCAGTAGTTAGAAGATTTGTGCGGATATCTGTAAGTGTAAACTTATTATAACAGTCACCCTACATCTGACATTTTTCTACAAGGACAAAGTACACTATATACCAAGACGGAAATTGGATGCACCACGAATGTAGTGTTGTCATTGTGTGTGTAACCAACACGGTATAGTAAACCGCACTTAAAAATTATCTTATCAAACGCCCAATTCTGCCATGTCACAATTGCTTTAATTATGTATGCTTGATAACGCGACCTTGATATGCGTATATGCAACCCGTACAAGGTTGATCCTTCACAGTTGTTCCTCTGCCAACCTAGCTCAGTAGAAGTATGTATTAAATTCTGGTTAGAGTGTAATACAGCACTGTGCTGCAGCGTAGCTACCATTTCCAGTTTCCCTCAGTTTTTAAAAACATTTTAAAATGTTTGAATAATTGGTAATAAAGACGGAAACAGTTGATGTCATACAAACTGTTCATTCTCTTCCTTTTCGAAATTCGACATTTTGTCCAAACTGTTACGGGTCTCAAGTTATAATTGCCCTGGCGGAATTTTGATACACCATTCATATAGTGTTATCACTGTGTTGGACAAACTGCACCTGCAGATCTTGATTTGTAGCAAGGATGATATGCACACTAATGGCTAAAGGGAATTCCTTAGTAGAAGTAGGATATAATGTTTAATGCTACATACGTGTGGCACAGCAGCGCCTATTTATGAGGTACCCGTCTCAAAGGTCTAGCTGCTCAATCAGAATCAGTGTATAACCAACAAGGTAGTAAATCGAACTTGAATATTATCTTATCATGCGTAAAAATTCTGCTATGTCATAATTGCTTTAATTATCCACTTGATAACGCAGCCTTGATGTATATGCAACTCATACAAGGTTGATCCTTCATACTTGTTCCGCTGCCAACCTAGCTCAGTAAAAGTATTTAATTCTGTTTAGAGCGCAGAAAAAAACATGAATAAGTTATTGCCAATTACAGTGTTAACTTTAGCAGTGGTTTACTTCTACTGCTGCAATGACAGTTTCGATTCTGGATCCATCAAGGGAAAACGAGTGCTTATCACTGGTTCGTCTTCTGGAATCGGTGAGCATTTAGCATACGAATACTCCAAGTTAGGAGCCAAAGTATTCCTCACTGCTCGCCGGGAAAACCTGTTGGAAATAGTGGCCAAAAAATGCAAGGAACTGGGAGCACAGGAAGTTGCTTTTGTGGCTTCTGATCTTTCGGAACAGAAGGACAGAGACAATGTAATTGCAGAGGCGAAGAAGCGATTTGGAGGATTGGACCACCTGATTCTGAACCACGCCATCGCGACACCAGGTCTCTGGTTGGGCACTAAGGAAAACATGAAAAACTTTCTTAAACTGCTGGATATTAATTTCATTTCTTTTGTGGATCTGGCTTCCCAGGCACTGCCAATGTTAATTGAAAGCAAAGGAAACATAGGTGTTGTTTCATCGGTTGCTGGTAAAATGGCGATCGCAGGATCAGCTTCATACTGTGCCTCAAAACATGCAATGCAGGGATTCTTTTCTTCCCTTCGCCAAGAACTGATGTTTAGAAACACTGGAGTTTCTGTAACTACTTGTGTTATTGGGCCTGTGAATACGGATATAGCGGGTCCGAACCATGATGATAAATTGACGGAAATGTTCGGCGGATTTGATTTAATTGCATCTCCTGAAGACACGGCCTCGGCCATCATGCAAGGTGTTACCAATAGAAAATACGAAATCTATTTCGGGAAGATTGCGCGAGTTATGGTTGAAATCCATAAAATCTTTCCTGTATGTTTTGAAAATTATTTTAGCAAACAATATCTAGCAGCATTTAACATTGAGGTATAATAGAAATAAAAATGCAAATACAGTATAATAAATACTATTGTAAATTCTAAATTGTGCAGTATTTTTGTGTACTATTATTTGAAATTTTTATTACAGTAATTCCGTGTGGTTATTTGGAAATTACCACCAATTGCATACAGTGTACCAGAAGTCCTCGCCAACCCACTTTTTTTTTCTTAAGTTTTAATGTTATGAACATTCCTTTAATAGGATTAAATAGGAAGACATGTATGTGGGCTCTATCCACTGATGTTGTTATATTTTAACTACGACCATTTGTTAACGGAAATCCAGATAATAACTTGTGAGCATTGACACTTAAAAAAGAATGTCTAATTTGGAAAAGGAAGAGTGTGTTTGTTATGAAAGCAACTGTTTTCGTCTTCTTTAGCATAATTTAAATTTTGTCCAATGTTTTCAGGAACTGAGGGATAATCTAAATGGTAGCTGCGCTTATTCGATACATATAAAGCTGGCTTACATTTGAGTAGATCGCTTCACTGCAATACAACATTGTTCTGCAGCACAGCTAAGCTACTATTTGCCGGTTCCCTCAGTTCCTAAAAAAAATATTTTAAAAAGATCTCTTCCTTTTCCTAATTCGACATTTTGTCCTAAGTGTTACAGATCCAAGTTATTTTTATGATTTGCGTCAACAAATGATCGTACTTAAAATCTAACAACATCATTGGATAGAGAACACGTGACTTCCTATTTAATCCCATTAACAATTTTCATAACATTAAGATTTAAGGAAAAAAAGAAGGGTGGCATGGAATTCTGGTCCACCCTGTAAATTGTATTATAGTTAAGCGCATGTAAAAAAGATCGCAGTCGTGTACTGTTTAAGTATCCGATACATACGTTGTTAGCTAAACGTTTTGAATCTGTAATATAAGCTTCGTGACAATTTTTTTTTAAACTCAACGATTTTATCCAAATCAATTTGCCAAATTGCAATCGGTAATTTCGTGTTATTAACGCTATTTAATTTCGTTTTAATTTGTTTAATCTAACTCGGTATTCTACAGTCGGCAAATAAATGCCATATGGCAAGGAGGAGGGAAGGAGGGGGGGGGGGGGAGTTCGTACCCAATTTCAAAAGAATGCTTGGCGACTTGGACATCTTTGTTATATTGAATTTCTACTAATTAAGTCTGCGCGATTCGCCAGGGAGGCTATTCCATCGTCTAATTTAATGCAAAAAAAATTCAACTCAACTCGGTACCCTACAGTCAGCGAATAAATGCCATATGGTAGGAGGGTCTAACCCAATTTCAAGAGAATGTTCCTACGCCAGGGGCGACTTAAACATTGTTAATGGAATTTTTACTAAATCAGGAGAATCGCCAGGTAGGATATTCCATCGTCTAATCCCAGACAATAAATGTATGATCCAATCAGTGAAGTTTATAAAGTGATGTCTATAAATATTTCCATATTTTTCAAACCTTAAAAAGTTCAAAGGATCTTCTCGATATATTTTTAAAAAATCGTTTGAATTATGCATTAGCTAAAATGTTTCTATTTCCGATATTGTAAATATCCTTTTATGGTATAATCATCGTTATCTGATACAGTAATACTTCATATCAGTTTAAAAAATTAATATTGCGATTTTTTATAACAAGTATATCATTGAGCTGTTGTTAAAACTGATTGTAATCATATCTTTATACACCGTATTATCACAATGATTGTTCAGCCATTATTCAACTTCTTAAATAAAATAACTGAGGTTGTAGGCTTGAAAAACGCTGTAAACTTTTATACATAATGATGATGGAAAAAATACGCATTATCCGAAAACAAATTAAGCATTCAATTACTAAAGTTTCTCATTAAACCGTACTAATATTACAACCCGAAATGTATGCAATTTTGTTACTTTACGAGGTTTTTAAACATGTGTATTCTGCGATTGTCACTGTTGCATAGTTGCACTACATATCATGTGTCCCTTACCCCTCCCCCCCTCCTTCTAGCGCCTTCAGCATGCAGTTGCAGACAATTTGAAACCGAAAAATAAACTATCAGGTTTTTCTTGTATTTTATCCTTTGAAACCACCTCTGTGTCCACAGGTCAAAGTTTATTTCTATTGGTTACAGAGAACCTCGTCATTAGTAAAGCTAGTATATATCATTATCTTCCATGTCCTGAAAATTCGTTTTAAGGCAGAAAATAACTATTACACTCGTTTAATACAGACAATAAAAGTATCATTTCAAGACGAAAACATTATTCATTACAAAACACGGTTCTCTATTTGTTAAGAAGTTCGATCATTTTCATAAAATGCTTCGCAAAAAAATCTTCAATGCAACCTGGGAAAATTTTGTGTATGGTCACCATGACGTATGCAATTCTTCCGTAATAGATTTCATGCATCCTATTGGTCACTCCTGTCATGATGGCATAGGCAGTGCGTTCAGCAGTTGCAAAAAAGTTATAACCGCCAAGAAAATGATTTATTTCTTCTTTTTTTTCCTTAGGAAGCGCCATAATTTCTGTGTCCACCGGTCCAATAACGCATATAGTTACTGAAACTCCTGTGTTCCTAAACATCAACTCTTGACGTAAGGCGGAAAAGAACCCCTGCATTGCATGTTTGTCGGCAGAATAGGAGCTTAAACCAGCAGAGGCAAATTTGCCAGCAACAGATGATACCACGCCAATATTGCCTTTACTCTCGGTAAGCATAGGTAAGGCTTGTGAGGCAAGGTCCACGAAGGATAAGAAATTCACGTTTAAATCCCTCATAAATGTAGTCATGTTTTCCTTGGTCCCCAACCAGAAAGCACTGTTAACAATGGCGTGGTTCAGAATAAGATGATCCAAACCACCAAATCGCTTTTTCACTACAGCAATGACTTTTTCTCTGTCGTTCTCTTCACCCAGATCAGAGGGCATAAATTCCACTTGCTTAGCTCCTAACTCCTTACACTTTTCTGCAACTTTTTCCAATAATTGTTGTCGTCTTGCAGTGATGAACACTCTGGCTCCTAATTTGGAATACTGGTATGCCAACTGTTCACCAATCCCTGATGAGGCTCCGGTAACTAATATCCGCTTATCCCTGATGGATGAAGGATCGAACTGGTCCTTGCAACAGTAATAGTACGAAATCGCTAAAATTATTACCGCAACAGGAACTAACTTATTCATGGTGAAGGCAGTTATGTTGAAATGATTTTGTCTTGACAAAATGTATTTCCAATTCACTGTTGAGCGATTGATTCGCCAACATACTCGTAGGTGTATTTATAGTTTCTTGCTAGGTGTTAAGAGATATCAAATGACTCGACAAAATTGTGCTAATCAAGTAAAGATAGCCAAGGTTTATTTCTATTGGTTAAAAAGTACGACACCATTAAAAGCAAAATAATGTCGTCCCTTCTTGAAACTTCCTTTCAGGCAAAAATGTCTTGCATTTGCTTGGTAGATAACACAGAAAACCTAAATTAATTCTCCTACTAATACCAATTACCAGGTAAGCCGAGTCTCACAGTGCATATGTGCTTCGTATTACAATTCAGCTCTGGTTTCAATTCCATTTCTTAGATGTCATTGCAAGAAATAATAGGGCAGTCGTTTAATTACATTTCTTTTTTTTTCTGTAGAAACTTCATGATGCCTATCTCTACTGTCCAATGTTACAGGTAGTTACAGAAACAATGTTCCTAAGCATCACATCTTGATGCAAGGCAGATTTGAATCCCCGCACTGCGTGTTTGTCAGTACAGTATAGAAGGTTATCATGCAGAGGCCATTTTACCAGCAATTGATGACACCATGCCAAAATTATCTTTACTCTCACTAAACATCATTGGTAACACTTGAGAAACAGGGTCCATGAATTATAAAAAAAAATTCACGTTAAATTCCTTCAGGGGAATCATGTTTTCTTTGGTTGCCAACCTCAAGAATATCAACCCATTAGAAATAATGGCATGATTTAAAATAAAATTATCCAAGCCACTGAACAGCTTTTTAACTTCATTCTGGAGAAATGCTATCAAAGTTGGTGACCAAGTCCCAGAGAACATTTAGAATCTCCAAGTGCTCACACTTTCGGTGGCCAAATGGCAGCTTTTTAAATGTCTAAGCTACCAGCTTCCAATATGTCTCTGGGTCGCCAACTTTGATAACATTTCTCCAGAATGCAAGCGAAAACTTGACAAATCTATCAATGGTTAAAAGCATTGTAAATAATGGAAATATAAGCTGGTTATTGCAATAGAAATATCGCGTAATAGCTAAAATTAATAATATTAATAGGTACTAGCTTATGCATGCGGAAGGCCATACAATCCTCTAAATCTGAAATTAGCTTGATAAATTATATTTCTCCAAATCACACTCATATGCTCGAAGTTGCAATTACATATAGTTCTTCATAAGTGTTAAAAATTATCAATTGCTCTTATCAAGTAAAAATAATACAGTTTATTTCTATCAGTTACAGAGTATGGCGTCCTTAAAGCCATATCATTATCGTCCATGTCCTGAAAATTCGTTAAAGGCGCGGTTACAACAGACAATAAAAGTATTATTTCACAAGAAAAACTATCCATTATTAAAACACGATAGGTAATCTATTTGTTAAGAATTTCGATCATTTCCATAATCTGCTTCCCAAAAAAATCTTCCATGCAACCTGGGAAAATTTTGTAAATGGTCACCAAGACGTAGGCAATTTTTCCGTAATAGATTTCATACATTCTATTGGTCACTCCTGTCATGATTGCATAGGCAGTGTCTTCAGCAGTTGCCGAAAAACCGCCAAAAAAACTATCCATCATTTCTTCCTTTTTTTCCTTGGGAATCACCATAATTTCGGTGTCCACCGGTCCAATAACGCATATAGTTACGGAAACTCCTGTGTTCCTAAACATCAACTCTTGACGTAAGGCGGAAAAGAACCCCTGCATTGCATGCTTGTCGGCAGAATAGGAGCTTAAGCCAGCAGAGGCAAGTTTGCCAGCAACAGATGACACCACGCCAATATTGCCTTTACTCTCGGTAAGCATAGGTAAGGCTTGTGAGGCAAGGTCCACGAAGGATAAAAAATTCACGTTTAAATCCCTCATAAATGCAGTCATGTTTTCCTTGTTCCCCAACCAGAATCCACCGTTAACAATGGCGTGGTTCAGAATAAGATGATCCAAACCACCAAACCGCTTTTTCACTTCAGCAATGACCTTTTCTCTGTCCTTCTCTTCACCCAGATCGGAGGGCACAAATTCCACTTGCTTAGCTCCTAATTCCTTACACTTTTCTGCAACTTTTTCCAGTAATTTTTGTCGTCTTGCAGTGATGAACACTCTAGCTCCTAATTTGGAATACTGATATGCCAACTGTTCACCAATACCTGATGAGGCTCCGGTAATTAGTATCCGTTTATCCCTGATGGATGAAGGATCGAACTGGTCCTTACAACAGTAATAGTACGAAATCGCTAAGATTATTACCGCAACAGGAACTAGTTTATTCATGGTGAAGGAAGTTTTGTTGAATTGACTTGGTCTTGACAAGTTGTATTTCCAATTCACTGTTGAGCGATTGATTTACCAATATGCTCGTAGGTGTATTTATAGTTTCTTGCTAGGTGTTAAGTGATATCAAATGACTCAACAAAATTGTGCTTATCAAGTTAAGATAGTCAAGGTTTATTTCTATTGGTTAAAGAATATGATGCTATTAAAAACCAATTAATGTTGTCCTGTCTTGAAACTACCTTTCAGGCAAAAATGTCTCGTATTTTCTTGATAGATAAAGCATGCAGAAAACCTAAAACAATACTCATAATGTAAATTATTAGAACTTTGCTTCGATTTCAATTGCATTTGTTGAACGCTCTGGTCCTTAATTAGGAGTACATATATGCAACATGTTCACCAATTTCCAGACGATATTTGAAGCCCCTGTTCTGAACATACGCTTTTTCTTGATGGATTCAGGATCGAAATTGTTCTGCAATTGACACTTGCTTATTCATGATAAAGTCTGTTTTCTGAACTAAATCTTATTTGTTTAGAACCCTTGGTTATTTGTTTATAAGTGTTTTGTGAGCCGTATAAGCTTACTATATACAGTATATTGGATAGCAAATGAAAAGGCATAAATGAAAATAACAAGCACAAGATAAGACCATGTTTAAATTTCTTGCAAGTAAGCACACATTTTACACCGTCATTTGGAGTTGTGTTTCAATGCTATTCGCATATCTTTGTTAAACCATTCAACGATAAGGCACATGTTTATTTATCCTGAAATGTTTGCCTTGAATCTAAATTTAGGTGGAATTCTGCTAACTTGCAAATCTTTGCTTCATATTTTTTTAGAAACAAAAAACACGTAATATTTGAGATAAAACATGTGCAACTCACACAACTTGTGTGGCAATAAGAAACCTTGCAGGAAATTGGTCCTCGTTGCTGAGTAAAGTTTGGCCTATCAGATGATATTGAAATCAGCAGTCATTAAAGATTAAGGCATTCATCAACACTAATTTGCAACTGGCATTCAAAATTGAAATTTCTGCTTAAACATCAACGGATAGTCAGAATATATGGATATGTTTACCCAGATAATGGTATATCTTTATAATGGTTATCTGTAATTATACAAATGATATAGCAAGTCGTAGATACATGCTTCTAAAGCAAGAAGAGTACAGAAAAATCCAATATTAAAAACTTGAAAACTACCTCGACCATAACTTCCATCGCATCATCATCTTATTCTAAAAAAAGTTTTCCAAAATAATCTTCAATGAAGCCTGGAAATAATTTATGAATCATCACCAAGATGTAAGTCATTGTTCCATAATACATTTCGAACTTTCTGTTGGATATCCCTATTATGATGGCATTGGCTGCATCTTCTTCAGTTGTCTTAAAAAATCCGCTGAAAGTCTTGGCAAACATTCCGAGCTTGCACTTTGATATATTTGCGTTCAGAGGTTCAACGAAGCTTGCAGTTACCGAAATTCCGGTGTTCCTTAATCTGAACTCCTGACGCAAACAAGAGAAAAAACCATGTATCGCTAGATTATCGGTTTCAAGGGACGTAAGTCCAGCAGGTGAAAATCTGCTATTAACCGGTAACACCACACCGACACTGCCCTTACTTTCAGTGAGCATTGGTAATGCTTGAGAGACTAAATCCACAAAGGATATCAAACTCGCATTCAAGTTTCGTCTTAATGCAGTCATATTTTCCTTGGTCCCCATCCAGAATCCAAAGGATGTGATGATGGGCTTCAGAATAATATAATCTAAACTTCCAAACTGTTTCTTCACTTCATCAATAACTTTGTAGCGGTTGTCCTCTTCTGACAAATCAGAAATCATCAACACCACTTGTTTGGCTCCCAATTTCTTGCACTTTGCAGCTACTTTCTCAAGCAATGTTTGATTGTTAGCAGTAATGAACACACTGGCTCCTAATCTGGAATACTGGTAGGCTATTTCTTCACAGATTCCAGATGAAACTCCTGTAATGAGTACTCGTTTGTTCTTAATTGATTCAGGGTCGAAGTTTGTTTGAGTAATGTCCAAAACGAAAAACGTTATGGCTATCACCACGAAAGGCGTTATGCTTGCCATGTTTAAGACAATGAACAGAAAACAATTTTAACTAAAAGAAAGAATTTGCTAAACATATATACCTGCGGTCCTGTACTACCTGGATTTGGCGAATAGGGGCTAAATGTGAATCTTTTGTCGACTTGTACCATTGATATTCGTCTTTTTTGTGTTTAAGTGGATTTCGCGTTGCTCTGTTAAAATGTTCAAGGCATGGGAAAGATCATTTTATGGTCAGATCTGCAAACTCGTGTCACTCAAACAACAAAATTTATCACATTCTTTGCAATTGATGTTTTATTTTGACGTAATGTACAACATTGGCGATTTAAAGAGTTGTCACGCCATATGTTAATCCACGCTCTCTGGAAAACAAGAAAACTGATATTTCCGATGTCTGATTTGGAGATTATTTACCTAAAGTGGATAATTAATTAATACTTATGAATTTACTGAAAATGTGTCACCTGAAATACAAAATGAGCGATTATAATTAGCCAACTTAATCTGCAAATTACTTTCTGCTTGATTTCATGATGTATAAAACATGTACTTAGTGACACATTTATGTATTCTATCTTATCAAATGTGTGCATTCTCAATACATCAACTTTTATGGCTATTAACAATATTTCATAGCACAAAACAAGTTACCAGAAACTTGACGAAAAATTATACAAATTGGCGTTTGTTGGCAGTAATTAACTCCTGGTGAAGGGCAGAAAAGAAGTCATACAAAACGTTTTTATTGGTAGAGTAAAATAAAACCGGCAGACTGCAGTCCCATATTTGCCAGATACTGAAACCACAATGCCAAAGTTACCTTAGTAGTTAGTAAGATAGTCAGATATGCAATCTACATTCAATTCGATTTTCAGCATGGTCATGCTGGCCTTGGGTACCCAGCCAGAGTTAGTTTGAGACAAGGACGTGGTTCAGAATCACGTGGTCCAAGCCACCAAAGCGCCAGAAATCCCCTTACAAAGTCCCAAATTCCTTTCACGTGCCTACTACTTTCTCCAGTAGTTTCTGATGTCTTGCAATGAATTTTTAATCTCAAGCAGGTTTTTGGAATATTTTGGATAATCTGCTTGATAATCGAAAATAATTTGTTGCGTTGTGTCCGCTGGGAAACACTAAACATACGAAGAAATATCATGGCCACAAGTCAGAACGTAGAACATCAAATAATTTTAGGTTAAATACTACGAATAATGATGGACTATAAGTTCCTTTATCTGTAATGTTAGTACTATAGCGTTTTAATAAACTGTTTATTCATTCTTTCCATGCAGTGTATACATGTGAAATAGAAATCAGGGTATTTTGTGCCATAGAGTGGCATAATTACAATTGAAGATGTAATTCAGATCGTTAATATAAGTCTAAAAATAAAGAAATACTCACATGTCGCCATATGGGATGTTTATTCAAAAGTGTTATATTGATAGAAAAAAATTGTTGCATAAAGAGTAATTTATACAAATCTCAAAATTAGGACAACCTTCGCATGTTTACCACTCATGAGTAATGTTATAGAAATATGAAACTATGCAATTGAATCATAACGACCATGAATATAATTATTGGTGTCGTGGCATAATTTGTAACGGATTAAATGACATTTAATGGTAATGCCTGATTAATTAGATACAGTACTGCTAGCACTTCGGCATAATTCGTATTCAGTTTAAGTTCAAAGGTCAAGAAAATAATTTTAAAACCTATAATGTGACCAATGAGCTCATTTCAAAGAATAAGTAATATGATTATTTGAACTAAGATCGCTGATGTTACAACTATGTTTTAAATGTTAAATATAGGAAACTCTTACTTGGGCATATACAATTTCCAATCAGCATCAACCCTACTAAGACAAGATGTAAGAAAGCAATGCTTATATAAATGCCAATACAAGTGAAATTCTACGATTTAGCCAAATAATAAAGATGCATAAAAACTGCAGTATACTAAGTGATGTTAGAATATAACATTCTTAAATACAAGTTAAGAATTGTCATGACTGATAGTTACACAATTATACATTTGACTAGATTCATCTTTCACAAAATGTACTAGCTTAACTTAAAAACTCCAAAAATAAGGATTGAATTTTGTTAGTAAATATATATTGATTATTATATACTAGATATTCAGTTTTATACTTTTAATGAATAAATGAAAGCATTTTCATATAAACAGACAAATGCTACGATGATATTCCAAAATAATTTTCCAGGGTTTCTGGGAAAAACTTATAAATGGTCAAGAGCACTGTTGCAAATCTCCCAAAGGAGATTTCGTATTCCCTATTGGTCACTCCGACCATTATTGCTTTGGCGGTGTTTTCGGAAGTCTCTCTAAAATCGTACCCGAACATTTCTTCCTGGATTTCCTTGTTCCTTTCTTTGGAATACTTGACCAGATCGGTGTCAACAGGACCAATGAGGCAGGTTGTCACCGAAACCCCAGTTTTCCTGTAGCGAAGTTCCTGCCTCAGCACAGTGAAGAATCCATTAAGGGCAAACTTGGTCGTGCAATACGGCGACAGGGCCATCATTCCAAATTTCCCCAATATTGACGAAACTAAACCAATGCTACCTTTACTTTCCGTTAGCATGTCAATTGACTGCGAAGCCAAGTCCACGTATGAAACAAAATTCAAATTCAATTCGTTCAAAAGTACTGTCATGTTATCTTTGGTACCCAGCCAGAACCCACTGGTCAAGATGGCGTGATTTAGTATGAGATGATCCAGTCCTCCAAAACGTTTTTTCACTTCGAGAATGAGTCTTTCTCTGTCTGTAGACTCACCCATGTTCAGAGGCACAAATTCCACACTCTTGGCACCCAATTCTTTGCATTTTTTGGCCACTTCTTGGAGAAGATTTTCTCGCCTTGCAGTGATGAACACATTGGCACCCAATCTCGCATACTCGTAAGCCAAATGTTCCCCAATTCCTGAAGATGCCCCTGTGATGAGTACACGTTTACCAGAAATAGTTTCTGGATTGAAACTGCTGCCATAAAACTGTAAGTAAAGTCCAATCAGCAGGGCAAACCCTATAGCAGGAAAGATGTTTCCCATAGTTGCTCTTAAAAGTGTGACAAGCAACTTTAGCAAGCTGTACTAGAAGTTGTCTCGCGAGAAAATCATCTTTATATACTGCAAATATTTTTAGCATTGCACTTGTAATTGTAGGATCAAGGCCTTGACATGATTCCTAGATTGCAGGCCTTGGTGTCTTTGAAGTATCGCGTTGCAATGTATAACGCTTTGGGTAAACGGGTAATTTTAGAATGATACTGCTGTCATATTTAGTCATATGAACTTTGTCACGTTTAATTAGAACTAGTGTAAAACTTGGAAATACTTGTATAATTTGGTAGGCATTAACAGGATCATAAAGCGAAATACAAGGCAGTACAGGTCATCACATTTTGGAGGATAGGGTCCAAAATTTTGGGGAGGACTATGTATCGGCAAAACCGAAAATTGGTCCAGGTGAAATTTAAATTTAATTTTTACCCAAGAAAAACCGCACCTTTAATGCAGAAGAATTGCATTTTTATCTTGAAAATCTCACTTCTACTTAAAAAAAAGTGCATTCCCTAGTGAAAAAAACAAGAGATTTCTATTGTTCTCTAATGTTATTTGGAACGTTGTTTTCTACTGGTATCAATAGAAAATTATTTATATTGGTTTTTTTTTCAATTGTTTTCTATGGTTTTCTATTGTACAGTCAATACAGATAAACCATAGAAGTCAATAGAAGCCAATAGAAGTCAATACAGGAACCATATATAGAAAACAATTAATACCAATAAAGTGTCCAAATAACAATAGAAATCTCTGTTGGTTTCTATTGTATTTTTCACCAGGGTTAGTTTTACCTATAGATGCGTTTCCATGAAAGATTAACTCTCGCGAGTTACTCGTGACATCTCGTTTTCCACAAAATTTCCCAAGCTCTAAACACTAAAAAAACCCAAGGCAATCTCCTCAAAGCCCTGCTGCTATACGCGGGAAAGGCCATCATTAGGTAGGTTTTGTTTTTGGTACATTTTTGTCCTAGCTCTGAACAGCTGCTCTCAAAATTTGAACATGGTTCGTATTTTGCGAGCTGTTATCAGAGAGGCCAGTGCTCAAGTGTGCACTAGCGATAGCATTCGAGAAAGACAGCTGTCGAACAGTGGCTTGCGCATTTTTGCACGTGCTACATTGAGAACTACTATCGAGACCATCTCAAGAGTTTCACTCACGTGGAAACTCACCTTAAGAAAAATCGCACATTTACTGAAGAAAAATTGTATATTCAATGCAAAAAAACACGGGATTTTGAGATAATACAAGAAATACTATTATCGAGTTGAATTCTTCATCAGTGTATGCTACAAGAAATAAAGTGTATATTTAGTTTGCTTATCAGTGCATGAGACCTACCAACATGAAAAGCACAAACAATGTTAGAGGACACTGAACTTACATACGCCTATATATATATCAGATGTTGGAAAATCGTATAGTTATTTTACATGCAGTAATTTAGGTTAAGAGGTCTTAAGTCCCAAGGCAAGTACCATTTACAGCGAATGCAATAGAGCAACCGCAAGATATTTCTCAACAAGGCTCGGCAAAACTTGATGTAGAGTAACCATGATCCAAGCTAGCCTCCCATAATATATTTCAGTCTCCCTGTTGGCGATCCCTGCAATAATGGCAATGGCAGTGTCTTCAGGAGTGGCCATGTAACTGTATCCCAAGATAGTGGCATTCTTCACTTCCATCTTCTTCTCTTCGGAGAACTTCATAATGTCAGTGTCCACCGGTCCAATGATGCACGTGGCCACCGACACCCCGGTCCTCCTGAAGAGCTGTTCCAGTCTCAAGGCAGAAAAGAAGCCCTGGAGAGCAAACTTGCCTGCAGAATAAGGGACCATGCCACCAAAAGCAAATTTTCCAGCGATGGAAGACACTACTCCTATACTGCCCTTACTATCCGTCAACATGGGAAGGGCCATGGAGGTCAGGTCAGCGTACGAAACGAAATTAACGTCCATGTCCCTCAGCAGGGTGCTCACGTTGTCTTTGGAACCAAGCCACAGACCACTAGTAACAATGGCATGGTTGAGCACCAAGATGTCCAACCCTCCAAACCGCTCTTCCACAAAGTTTATCACGTTCTCCCTGTCTGGTTGATGTCCCAAATCAGAGGTCACGAACTCTACCTGCTCAGCACCCAATTCCTGACACTTTTGGGCAACTTTCTGGAGGAGATTCACTCTTCTAGCCGTTATGAACACTCTGGCTCCCAACTTTGAGTACTGGTAAGCCAAGTGTTCTCCGATTCCTGAAGATGCACCAGTGATGAACACACGCTTGCCGGAAACGGATTTGGGAACACTTGTTGGACCAAAAAAGACATAGGCCGCAATAGCCAGTGCGACTCCCAACACGATGTTCTTCAGATCCACCATGATGACTTCTCTGCCGATGTATTAAAATGCTAGATGGGCACGTATACAGACTAGATATAAACAGGGGAAATTGTAAACACCCCTCGCTATTTACTTCCTGATGATATTTCCTGTTTATCAACGTCACGAGGTCAATAATCCACCCTGAAGGCATGGTATATATCGAATATCTTGAGGCAAGCTGCACAGTCACATCAATACAACAATGTTATATTTTGTCCAACTTTGTCATGGCAACTAGGAATCGTTTATACATCACATGGCGAATATCTTTAACAACTACATCCTTCTCGCCAATGAATATTATAACCAAGGTCATGAAGTAACACTTGAAATGCTGGACATGTGCCAGGGTCATTAGATAACACGGCCTCGTAATGACTAGTATGTAACACTTATTTATAGCTTGCAATTAAACTATATCTATTAAGGATCATGTATTTTTCGAAGATTAAAAACTCGTTTCCAATTTATAGTTGCAGACTTGCGGGACATTTGTTTCATAAACCCTCCCCTTAATCTATTAAAAGACGAAAGATTGTGTTTGAATATTTTTCTTGCAGTCACTAGTACAATAAAATGAAATAACTGTTAGGAGTTGTCATATCAAAATGGTAATATTTTATGTAGATTCATTTGTGTAAATCTAACTGCAATGTTGGCTAAAATGAAAACCTGGTTGAAGTTTCGAAATATATATATATACATAACGACTGGATAAAATAAGATTTTTCGTTGGCAAAGTAAATGAAATCATTGTTCTCCTTCTTTGTTCTTATCACGCAAACAATCTCCTTTATTGTCTCGGACACTTAAGTGAATGACCTATGATTTTTCAATTAAAACACGTTCATAAACAAGGAAAGAGGAAATGAAAAACCAAGATATACCGTATATCAAAAACATTTTCCACAAACAATTTGCAATATTTAAAATCCGACTTCGTGAATTTGGGTCAATGGCAGTCATGGAAGATTGTATAAATTTGAAACTTTTTTCTATATTTTTGTCATTTCTCATTACAATAAACAGCAATCAATACTGAACATATTCACTGGAACACCAAAACGCATGCATGACAAATTGAACAATGGAAATTGTTTTTCAATGGAAAGAATATGCTTTATAAACATATATTTCATATGATTAACTTTTAAAAGGCATACATTTCAAACATGCTATTCAAACACTTTCACAACTTGGTGGCTCTCCGTCAACAAATACAATGGGTCATGACGAAGTGTCTTTGATAACCCAAGATCTTTAATTGCTGGTTACTTCAATGAATGCTTTTCATTCGAATGGATGCGTGACAGAGTGAGCTCAGCCCCCAGTCGATTCTCAATATACCCAGGAAAAAGTTGATGCAAGGACACCACGATCCAAGCCACCTTTCCATGGTAGATTTCCTTCTGACGAGTGGCAACACCGGTCAACAAGGCGGTTGCGGCGTCTTCTGCAGTGGACATTCCCAATAAGACATTTTCCCTCACCGCCTTCTTTTTCTCCTCAGACAGCTTCAAGAGTTCGGTGTCTATGGCACCGAAGATGCACGTGGTCACCGACACCCCAGTCTTCCTATAATACATCTCAACTCTGAGGGCCCCGAAGAAACCTTGGAGGGCGAACTTGTCCGCCGAATAGGAACCCAGGGCGGCAGTTGGGATTTTGCCGGCCAAGGAGGACACAACGCCGATGGAGCCCTTGCTGTTGGTGAGTGCTGGGAGCGCCTGGGACACCAGGTCCACGTACGATACAAAGTTGACATTCAGGTCAGAGAGCAGGGTGCTCACGTTACCTTTGGAGCCCAGCCACAAGCCGCTGGAGGCAATGGCGTGATTGAGGATCAGGTGGTCCAAGCCTCCGAACCGCCCACTCACCGCATCCATCAGCTTGTCCCTGTCGCGCTGTTCCGCCAGGTCAGCGGCCATGAACTCCACCCGCTGGGCGCCCAGCTCCTTGCACTTTTTGGCCACGTTTTCAAGCAGCTTGGCACGTCTGGCTGTGATGAATACTCTTGCCCCCAGCTCGGAGTACTGGTAGGCCAGTTGCTCGCCAATTCCAGAAGAGGCGCCGGTGATGAGGACCAGTTTTCCAGATATGGATTTTGGGTCGAAATTCTCCTTACTGAAGTGCATGTACAAGCCCAGCACAACGGCTAGTCCAACCACCGGAATAATTTTACCCACCATGTTTCCTACAAGAGCCTTCTTGTCCACTGTCCTACTCCTAAATGGTTCAAGAGTGGTCCGACAAACTTTGGAAGATCATAAAAATGCATCGAATGAGATTTTTCTTGGGAACTGGCAAATTGTCAACTCTGACACGATCATTACGAATTTTTTTAACATTGCTTTTAACTGCTTTTGCCATAAGAAATTAGTATTGAAACTTGGACTTTGAATTTATAATTCAACAGTTCAAGGATTCTGAAACGCGCCACTTTCAAAGTTAATAAAAGATTTAATTTTAAGCACAATTAAGAAACGTATACGCCGACGCCGATGGTCGAGTGGGTTACGTGCTTGCCTCTCGATCCTAAGATGCTGGGTTCGCTCCCAGGTCGAG